>BSSO01001192.1:0-25265 GCA_030267885.1 Mesembryanthemum crystallinum
TGCATAAGTGAAACCTCTCATCAATAAGTTTCAAATATTAATAGTGTTATTTTATTGATTTTTTATTTATATTTTTTTATTTTAACAAGTAAAAACTTTAGATAAATTGGCAAAACGTGTTAAGCGGGTCGACACGAGTTTGACACCATTATTAAACGGGTCGGGTTAGTGTCAAGCATTTCCGACACGATTATTAAACAGGTCGGGTTAGTGTCAAGCATTTCCGACACGATTAATCTTCGACACGAACACGAATATGACACGACGCGACACATTTGCCAGCTCTAATTTAAACGCATAGGCTTTTACCTTATTATCCTTACATTTTCATTCTTAAATGTTTTTAATACTCTTTTTTTGGGGGGAGGAGGGGGGGGGGAAGGGAAGGGGTTCCCTAGCATTTGTAAAGAAATATTTATGTGAATCAGTTTCTTGCTGTGTGTCCCTCAAGCTTTTTCAACTCATATTGAGCTTGAGAGTATCCATGCTTTTCCAAATCTGTAAAGAGATTTGTGGTTGAGAACACCATACCTTTTATTATAATGCATATTGTACCTTTTTTTATCAAAAGAAAACTTACAATTAGAACATATACATTTTAATGATACTGAATATTTAGATAAATCGTTTTAAGCTGCTAGGCTTCTCCGCCGCTAATTGAAATATCAAAATCATGGCCAATATTAGGAATGGTTACTGTTGGTGTGGAAGGGTTGGAGGACATCCTCATGGGGGGAGGACAAGTCATTTTAGAATTAAGTCTTGTGGCTGCATATGTCTTTGGGGGAATAGGAAGGAAGAAAGACATCTATCTACAAAAAACTGTGTCTGAAAATGAAATCAAGAATAGTCCATCAAATCATTTGAAATTAGAGGCACAACCATTATCACTTCCTTGATGTGTTATGTTCTAGTAGAGAGGGGGGCATTAGAGGGAGAGAGCTAGTGAGAGTGCAGAGAGAGGGGGGTATGAGGGGGAGAGACGAGAGAGTTGGTTGCCTAGTTCACCTAAATGAGAAGATAGAGAGGATCAGAGGAGTATAGTAATCAAGCCTCTAGAGGGAGGGGGGAAATGAGGGATGAGGAGGCTGAAGAAAAGGATATAATTACATGCTTAGGCTTTTGAGTGAGCCTTTTCAGTTATTTTCTACACCCAAATGCCTTGTTTTGAGTGCCTCTACTCAAACAGTTGTTTTAGAACATGTCAAGCTTGACCTCCTGTTTACTGAATAATGTGAGGCAGAGTTCATTTTTGAGAGCTAAAACTCCATTAGATCTCAGGTTGGCTCAATTTCTATTGCCAACTCTGAATTCATCCACATGTGCTCTTCTTCATTTTGCACGTATTCTTGGTTGTTACTATTCTTCAATGTTTTTGTGCAACAATCTTCTTGTTATTGACCATCATGTATGATGATTTTGTTTTTCAAATTAGGGATTATATGCTATTATAGCGTCTCCTCTTTAGTTTTTAGGTCTCAATAGCCTATAGGCTAACAGAAGCTTCATGAATTGGAGGTTAGAAGAAAGAGAAAAAGTTTGTTGTAAAAACTCGTTGAGTGATTTCGTACAACTAAAGGAACCCATTCTTATGCATTACACAATTACTTAAACTTGTAATTATGTCTATACCTTCTCTTTCCTCTGCCCTCTTTTCCCGCCTCACAAGATGTATCTAATTATTGCTTTGTTCTGACCTGCAGACCTGAGTCCTTGGGTATAGTTGTTGGGATTGTCTTCTTGGTTTTGGCAATTTTGTTTCAACATTTCAACTTCACTGCTGACTCCATTGTAAGTTCCTGCATCTCTTTTATGCTTATTAGCTTTACCAAATTCTAATCCAAATTTGTTTCAAGGCTCCTTTCATTGGAAGCAAGTTGCGGAAGCTCCTACTAACTTTGTCCCTGGCTTGAGGTTCTTAAATTTTGACAGAAAACACTCTTGNAAAAAAAAGAAAACAGAACAAAACTATAAAAAATAAAAACAATCAGAAAACAGGTTAAATTGATGGATGTCTGTTCCTCTGTGCTGGCTGTATGCCAGAAAAGTTCCAATTCTTTCTTTACAACTTAAAAAGTAAGGAACGGAAAAGATGTGCTCTTACCTGATGAACTATGTTGGCAATTTAGCTGTGCTTACACAAGTGGATCTTGGAATGTAGTATTTCTTTTACCACCTTGTGGCTGTGGGGGTACAAGTGCTCTATACTCTCTGGATTTGTGCAACTTACAACTAAAGTCAAGTAGCCTTGAAAAAAGGGTGAGGTCAGAACTTTTAATGTTGGCAAACAACTACTATGCCAAGTCAACAACAACAACATTGACTTAATAAAACTCCTGGCTCTGGTGTGGTTTGAGGAGGTCTAGATGTAGGGAACCCTGTGACATAGCAAAGAGATGCTTTCGAGAGACCCATGAAAAACATGTTTGAAAGAGAAAACTGAAAGAAATAGCTAATCATGAAGAAATGTTTATATTGAAAATAGTAATGGCAATAAGTCTGACAAACATGAACTTATAATTATCATTCTTGCTTATGACTAAAAGAATTTTTTTTATTAGATTTGTTTTGGAAATTGCCTGTTACATAAGCTGCTTGCCAACTCGGGATTAGACCACTTTTCTTAAGAAATCATCGTTCTGTCTCTTTTCCAAATTGCTGGTCGCTTGGTACAAAACAGTGAATAAATTTTATTTCTAATTAAAACTCCCTCAGTTCAATTTTTAAGGTTATGCTTTCCGTTTAGGTACGTTCACATTTAAGGTTATACTTCCATTTTTGGCAAAAAATTCCCTTAATAGTATTAAAATATCCTTAGCTTTTTCTCTCTCATGAAGTCATTATCACCTTGACACCCACTAGTAAAGTAAGGGTAATATGGCCATTTTCTTCTCTCCTTAAATATTGTACCCAATAGTGAGTGTCACCTTAAATAATGAACGGATGGAGTAGCATCTTTTATCATTATCTTATTTAAACTGGAAGGCAATGTTTCTATTCCATTGTTTCATGGCCATTTTGTAGATTCCATATTGAATCATTTCAGTGCACATTTTGCTAAAATGTTGTTTCCAGTACATAATCAAATCAGTTTTCATGGTAATAACTGATCGATTATGCAGTGGCTTGTTGAGTACAATGCAGCATTGGCATCCATCTGTTTGATGATCTTGCTTGGATTTGTGGATGATGTTCTTGATGTTCCTTGGAGAGTGTGAGTATCATGCCATTCCAAAACATTTTCTGCCATATATACATTTGTTATTGTGAGGAATTTCTTGCTTATTTACATAGATATGGCATCAGTCTTCATTTGTATGTACCAATCTGCAAAGTGCAGGAAATTGGTGTTGCCATCAATTGCCGCCCTTCCACTATTGATGGCTTATGCTGGCCATACAACCATTATAATCCCAAAGCCCCTCATTCCATATGTTGGCTTGAAGGTTTTGGATCTAGGTAAAGTTCTCAGGCTGAGATTTTGTGGTATTAATTTCGCCATGTACTACTGTACTAGTTGCATAAGTGCTGGCATGTTTAGATATTGATAATCAATTGGTGCATTTGATTATAAAGAAAGAATGTAGTCTTTTTATTGTTACTCCAGTTGCCAGTTTCATTATGTTATTCATTGCTCTGATTATTTTTTCATGTTTTCGAGACAAGAATTTGTTTGATTGTGTGCCCTGATGAACTGTACACAGAAGCCCACTTTTGTTTAGGCTTTCACTATTTAAGGAGCCTTTCAATTCTGTTCTGACATTGGCACCAAATATTAGGCTAAGTTACTCGGACATGAGCACATACATAGGCAAGGACAGGACTTAGACAAGGGGAAGGGCCATTTCTGGAGGGTGGAAAACCTAATAGTAACATAACGTAGTGTTAATTCACGCCGTAACAATCATTTGAAGCTGTTACAATACCGCAGTGGTCATGACACACCCTTATTGGAGGTATTACACCTTTGGACATTATTACCCTTCGTATATAGGAAAATGCTTGACTTATGGTTAGCCTTGACAAACATATCTCATTTTTTTCATAAAATGACAAGGGAAGTGCTAGAACGCATATTTCTGTATATAACTTAGCCCATATGTTCACGATGACTTAAATTATAAGATTTAAGCTGAAAATTGTAGTTAGGTAATTCAAGTTGCAATTCTTGATGTAATGTCCCTAAGATGCTGTATCCATAACACAGACCATTGGCACAATTTGTGACATCAACTGCAAATTTGTTGTGTGCTTATGATGTAGTAAATCATAATCCTAAGAAGATCATGGAGATAGGCAAATTGCAAAACCATGTATAAGATTTCGTCTTTTTAATTCTTGCTTCGTACTTTCATTGTAAACTATTGCTACTTAGTTTCTTGGAAAATAATTTCCACTAACTGCTTTCCAGGATATGCTGCATGTGTAGGATGTTTTTGGGGTGGTCCTCCCTCTTTGTGTAAAATGAATCCTGCTGTTGATTGTCTGCTGAACTTAGTCTTCATTAATTTTCAAAATTCATGTGTGCGAATAGTGAGTATTTGTCATTTTATTATGTTTCTTTTGTTTTGGGTGAATGTCATCTTTCTCTATTGAGAATAAATAGATGGATGAGAAGTTCTGCTGCACAGCAACTGAATAGTTGGATTGAGTATTTTGACATTTCCTGTTACTAGCATGTAGCAGACTAGCAGTTGTGGCTGTGACTGATTTTTGGCATCGCTGCCTTTATCTATAAACAGGCTGGATATACAAGTTGTATATGTGGCTCTTGGCAATCTTTTGCACCAACTCTATCAATATTCATGCTGGTTTAAATGGTCTCGAAGTTGGGCAGACAATTGTCATTGCAGCAGCTGTAAGCATACTAATTATGGAGTTTGGTGTATTGTGCTAGTTCCAATACTTTCTAATGACTTGATCGCTTACAGATTCTTATACATAATATTATGCAAATTGGAGCATCCACGGACAACCCCGAATATCAGCAGGCTCATGCATTCTCTATTTATCTTATTCAACCTTTATTGGCCACTTCTTTGGCTTTACTCTCTTACAACTGGTACAATGTTGTTATCTGCTCAATGACATACACTATGTTTTATACAAATTATGCGTATGTTTAATTTTGTTGTTCCATTTAATGTAGGTTTCCTTCTTCCGTGTTTGTTGGGGATACGTACACAGTTTTTGCAGGAATGACAATGGCTGTAGCTGGCATTCTAGGTCACTTCAGGTGAAGTTTTTTGTGTTCTTAATCCCATATCATCTTAATGTGTTGCTTAACTTTAGTCTGCATCTGTTTAATAAATCACAACTTTCATCTTGTCTACTATTGCGATAGTTAGAAGTTTGTCTCCAAGTTTGAACATGCATGTCAGAGTTCATACTTTGGATTAATGTCGTTGAATCTATCAATCATATATTTCCTTGTAGCTGATCTTTCTTCGCTTCTCTTTGGGCATTTACAGTGAAACACTGTTGATTTTCTTTGCTCCTCAAGTTCTGAACTTTCTCTTATCACTTCCCCAGGTTTGAGATCTCTCTCTATCTCCTCCTTCCCCTATCTATCTTGCAATTGTTAAGCATATGCTATGCTAATGTATGGAGATTTCTTATCAGCTTGCGGGCCTGATTCCTTGCCCCCGACATCGCCTCCCAAGGTATTTTTGGTATTTGCTCAAAGCATGAGCTGTTTTACATCTCGAACCTCGTCTCATTAAATCTTGTAACTGAATGAATGGCAGGTTTGACCCTCAGACAGGACTGTTAACTGGAACAAAGGATGGAACTCTTGTCAATGTCTCGTTAAGACTACTTGGAAGCATGTCTGAACGATCGCTTTGCATTGCTCTTCTTATTTTCCAGGTGATCCTAACATTGTTTGGATTCGTTTTGCCGTATCCTTTCTCATGTCCTGATAATCGCCTAGTTGTTAGGAGTGACTTTTCTATTATGCATATATTTCGTATGAATTTAGAGAGGTACAATTAGTTCATAATCAATCATTTTTCCTGCAGGCTATTGCATGCTGTTTCTGTTTCTTGCTGCGGTGGCTCCTTGCTGGTTGGTACAAATAAGATCACGTATATAACGCCGCTCCATGAAGATTATAGGATCAGCAACATTATAGGAAAACATATGTTGTATTTCTGTAACTTGCACCTGTGAGAAACCTCTCCCCAAAGAATGTATGGTCAGAATCAGCCGAAAGGCTGACAGCCTCATGAGTCACAATCATAGTCTTAAGAGATTAACGCTGTGGTTATGCTCTAATGTAACATGAGCTACATAGAGTTTTTAACAGTTTTGAAAGAGGTAGATTTTTTGAGCAGATTTTTCTCCTGTATCAAACACAAATTTTACTTCGAATTCAATGAGAATCCCAATGGGTTAGTTCTTTGTTGTCGATTTCTCGTGTACACTGCAATCCTCAAGGTTGATTGCAGATTGAAATGCCCCAAGTTACTCAAAGTCTAACGAGTTGGTTTGAAGGTGTAAATCATTTAAAGGTAACCAAACCATCCAAATTTAAGACTGATTAAATGTTGGTTTCGACCATTTAGTTTCAAGATTCTTTTGAATGACCCATTGGCTTCAGGCTTTTTGTGAGGTTTGTTACTACTCACTCACTTGCAAATGGAAGTTATGGAACAATGAAAGAAACTTTTTCAATTATTTATAAAGGCTGCTAAAAAGAATATGTTTGAAGGTATTCCCTCCATCTCACCCTGTTTTCCAAGGTTTTGAATCTTGATTATGGATTTAAGAATGTTTATTATATATGAATTTAAAGATAAAACTTAAAAAATGTCCATTCACACTCCATTGTCATTTCACATAATTGAAAAATATATATTGAATTGTTTATAGCGTTGAGATTTTCATAGTATCAATGTGGCTTTTATTGCATATATCTCAAAAACAATTAGTAAAATAACTTTTTCGGGGCATAGAGTGCCACATAAAAATGTCACGTAAGGAAGTGTCAAAATTAAAGACATCTTAAATATTGGATTAATGCAACTTTTATGTAATGTGAACGTTCTATGTGGTGGACACAATTTCTTTATAGCAGTAATATTTACGTGATGATCTAGGTCCTACTTGATTTCTTCTAGTATTAAAAACTAGTAAATAAGAAATATGTGTAATAAGAATAGCATATTCAAAGGTGGTATTAGATGAAGAAATATGGAGGTTAGTACTACTTAGTAAGGGTTGCAGTTGAAGTTAAAAGGAAGGATATAATAAAGAGAATTTGTCAAAAACACTAGCAGAAGAAGACAGTCCAACGACGATCAAATTTTGTGAGTGGATTATAAATTGAAATTGTAAAAAGACAAAATAATACTACATGTGAGGCACAAGGGTTCAGTATATCCTAAGAAACAGATTTACAGACAGCCCCATACTTCAATCTGCTTACTTCTTTCTGGATTTTGTTGTGGTTATAGGGACATTGGCAGGATGTTCCGGAGCCTCACCTTCTGTCCATTCTCATCTCAAAGGGTCTAAAAAGGTGGGGAGAAGCTACTTAGATGAAGTACTGAGATGACGAAAAACCAAGCTTTACTTGATTTTCTGTTCCTGTGCTTTCCGTTCTGGTACTGGAGTTCAATGTTTCATCTCGACACATATATCCCACAAAGTTAAAACAAAAAAATTCAATCTCCAACACCCTCCCTACACCACATATTCCAAGCATTCCCTCATAATCAAGACAATTTTTCGGAGAGTTGCATTCCTAGCACGACCGCCAATGTTTCCATGAGGTGGATGGGTGTCAGCAAACAAAACTTTTAGTCCAAGTCCATTGACTTCTCTTCTGAAAAGTTACTGCTTGACCATAGCTTGATAGTCCGGTCATGTGCAACAGTTGCAATATACTGTCCATCTGCATCACCACATTGAGCAGAAAAGTTAGCAGATAAGGGTCACTTTCCTCCGCAATATCAAAATTTCGAAGATTCAAGCATATCATGAAAGAAAATCTCAGGAATTTTGGCTATATCACAGAATAACAGGATATGGTTCAAGATGAAAGATTGCATTTTGTCTGTACTAGTATCGTCTAACTGGCCACAAACGCTCACAAGTTTGTCAATACATCATAAATTTCAACTGTTTTAGTAACCTTAAGAGAGCAATCATTTCAGAATCAGCAATTTCATATAGAAATATTACAATTTAGATCTTTCGTCAGATGTGAAATTCAGCTTACTGCTATTGTGCATTCAACTTTTTCCATTTCCGGTCCTTCAAATTTTGACATTAGAGGATAATTACTAACAGGAACAGCGCACTCTCAGATCTTCTAGGTGCCAGAAGAATAGGTCCAACAAAAGTAGATATTTTCAAAACCCTCAATCATCCTTCTAATAAAATTATTGCAGAAAATAAGATTACTTTTTACCTGTAAAGATGGTTAGTAATTGCAACTACTGTTGAAATGGCTATTACCATGATGCTATCAGGGCCTACCTACTACTCTTACTGATATTAGAAGATCAGCAGCAGCCCCTTCCAGCAGATGGATTCGTGTTAAGCATAAGGATTCCTTAACTTAGTACTTAGGCAATGGGATCGGGGGAGGGTTTCACAGCTTAAGCACTCACGTGTTCAATAAAAGCATGCCCCATCTTTATTCAGTCAAGGGTCATGTTCCCATGTTTACTTAACTCAAGGGTTGCCCAAGAGAGAGGAAATCTTACCTCCCGTGACATCTACTGACGTAACTTTTGCTTCGTGGCCTGACAGAGTCTTGACAAGTTTGAAGTCTCGAGATGACCATACCTGATGAAATAAGACACACACACACAGATACTCACAAGACTGGACAAAATACTCCTAAGGTCTGTTACTCAGAAATAAAGCACCGAGCTTCATACCTTAGCTGTCATATCATAGGATGCCGTTACCAGATAATACCCCTCTTGAGGCTCAAACTTGACCTGTGAAATAAGGTTCGAATGGGCTGGGATAATGTACAAGGATTTTTTCTTTCTTAAGTCCCAAATTCGACAAGTGTTATCTTCAGAACCAGTAGCCAAATGATATCCATTAGGAGAAAAACTGACCCCAAGAACCTGAAAACAGACACAGCACAAATCAACAATCTCAACTCCAACATTACTCAAGCATAAACAATAATATCCACAGTAAGTACAGTAAACTCACAGGTTTAACATGACCCTCAAAAGCAAGAACACTTCTTCCTGTTCGAAGGTCCCAGACACGTGCAAGGGCATCCAGCCCACACGAAGATACCAATGATCCATCAGGATGGAAAGCAATCCCATACACACTTCTGCTATGGCCTTCTTGAAGAAGCAACTCTGCACCACTTTCAATATCCCATAGACGCCACGTCTTGTCAAAGCTGGTAGTGCCCAAGTACTTCCCGGATGGATGGAAGGCAATACGAGCAAGACGGTCTAAGTGACCTTCAAATGTTCTCACTAGTGCACCTTCTGTACTCCACAACCTTGCAGTGCGGTCAGCTGAGGCAGTTGCCACTTTATCACTTACAGGAGAAAATGCAACATCAGTTGCACGCTCGGTATGTCCCTTCAAAGCAGAGACCCTCTTCACCTGGGGCATACTCCATACCTTGGCAACTCCACTTAATGAACTGCGGGAGAAAAACAAGGATAAGAACCGGATAATATTGATGCTACATTGCTGACAGCCACATAAGTCACAATTTAGGACAGCCATTTAGGCTCATTGGCATGTCAATAACAAAGAGAGTTGTCAAGAATACAATTTATCTTATTTGGTAACTATTGTTTGCTAAATTATAAGCAAACAGGATCACACAGAATATTATATTCAATTAGCTTGGGCAATAAACGAAATGGAAAATGACAATAAACTCCAATCAACTGCATGAACTGTAACAAATGCATAAAGTCTGAGAGATCGTACCAGGTTGCAAGCGACTTCCCGTCATTTGAGAATGAACATCCAGTAAGTGGACGATCATCCCCAATCTCACTGCAATCAAGAACCAAGCTTCCAGCCTGTTTAAGAGCCCAATCAACTTCTGCATCCTCATCTTCATCTGGATCATCCCTTTTCCTCTGTGCACGCAGCAAACGCTGCGAAGCTCTAGGTATAGAGAACTTAGCAATATAAGTTCGAGCTTCTAACAAAGCTCTTGATCCTTCAGTATAAAATGGATATTGAAGTGGTTCTTCTTCGAGATCATCCTTCTTAGATGAAGCTGCCTCCTCTTCTTCCTCGTGGGCTTTCATCAACTTTTCCAACTGCCCCTCTTCATCAAGTTTTGCCATAAGCATCCGGAGTCTGTCCCGTCTTTCCATTTCTCTCTCCCCGAAAAGAGTTATGGGTTCACCAAGCCGACGGAGCCGAGCGCGCACCGCCATGTCATTAGTGGGTACAGCAAGAGCAGCAGCGCGTCGCTTCATCATAAGATCCCGCATTGCTTTTTCCTGCCGCTCCCTAACCTGCCTACTTTCCTCTGTAATTTCGTACTCCACAGATGAAGCCCGGGTACCCCTCCCAGAGTCATCATGATCAGACTCGGAATCACTTGTTTTTACCTCTCCATTTTGTGCAAGAGGTGGTTTAAGCACTGGGGGACGTACTGGTAGAGGTGCCAATGGTCTAGGAACTGTGGGAGGTAAAACGGGTATAGGAGCCATTGCAGGAACTCCTGGAGGTGCTGTAGGTAATGGTGTAACTGGAGGTAGGACTGTTGGGGGCACAGCTGAAGGGAGGACTAGCTGAGGCGCTATAGGAGGAATTACAGGCATGCCTGGAGGCACTGGAACAGTAGGTAGTGACTGCATCACGGGATCAGTGACTGCAGTAACTGGCTCAGGAGCAGTTGGAGCAGCCAACATCTCAGTATCAGTCTCCAGAGAAGACGGTTCTGCAGCTGAAGCAGAAGCAGGATTTCCTTCATCTACCTCCATGGTGACTGCTCAGGAAAATAATTATCACTTAGTACATCATATTTGCTTTACTGAAAATCAAAGCTTTTCAAGAAAAACAATTACAAATAGGAGGTTTATCAACAGATAAAAAGAAAACAAGATTGGAATGGCATCCTCTGAACTGAACTGCTACAGCATGTCATCCGTATTATAAAAGAGCAATCAGGCACTCGAGTACTAAGCCTTGGACGTTGCATACCCTCCCTATTGATAGATCTAAACAAAATATCAAATCGGCCCCCAAGGTCATCCATTCATATACTTTCACATACTCGCCAAGATTCTTATATGGACAAAGAATCTACATGAACTATATCACCAAACACAATAACCCTCAACACATTGCAAAACCGTGGAGTTCAATTGAAAATGTAGAAAATAGGAAATTGAATGTTTACAAAACCATGGCCAATTCAACATCATTATTCACATATAAGGCGTCGACACAGTGGTCATTATTTTTCTAACAGCTATTGTGTCCAGCACTGAAGTGCTTTTAAACCTGCACAAACATAATTTGATGCCACAAACAACAAAGATATTACCAATAGGGGAAAAACAAATCGCTTTTGCTTGCATTTGCTTCCACGGCCAGACAAAGAAGAATATACAACACCCACCTATATTCATAACCCAAAGGGAGCGAGGGGAGTAGAGGCAGTGAGATTCCGCTATCTTACATTCATACATAAACCCTATTAACTATACCATCTAAATAACCCAAATTCGAAGCATTCTAAGAAGCCATTAAAAAAAACTCATTGAGACAAAACAACAAACACCTAGTGTGCACTCCAAAGACTGACCCAACTTCCTCAAATTTGGCTCTTAACACAACCCCAGGGGATAAACAGAATATCAATGCTAATCACAGTATTGTACTTCACTCAATTGCGCAAACCCAAATTAAAAGGAAATCTGGGTGAAATAGTTGAAGAGCTTCAAAAGCCCTGCCCTTCAAAATAGGCATACGAAAACTTAAAACACCCAAATCCTTGTACGATTAAAGAAGGTTAATTTCGATGAACCCAGTTGTTATAACTGGAGCTAGACATATATTTGATCGGAATTAACATAATTTTGAACAGTAAACCTCAGTTGATCTTGGTAATGATTCGTTCATCAGCAAAAGATGCAGTTGTATTAAAAAGCGAGAGAGAGAGAGAGAGAGAGAGAGAGAGAGAGAGACTAACCAAGCAGAGGAAGAAGAGCAACTGAGAAGCTTCTTGTTGGGAGTGAGCGTGGGAGATGAGGAGTGAGGCTACGAGAAGCAAGACGTTCAGAATTCGCGACCAAGAACACCACAAATCACTCGGCCGGCGCCGGGGGAGAGAGGGTGTTGTTTGAACTTTTTGGAGATTGGAGGCTAATTTTGTCTTTCCATGTTTAAATAGGGATGGTATTTGGGATTTTTTTTTTTGGGGAAATTGCTTAATGTAATCGAGAAATTTGTTGGGCTAAATCCACGCTCAATATGAAGTGCATAGCTTTCATCAAAAAAAAAAAAAAAAAAAAATATGAAGTGCATAGCAAGCAACAAGAGTCCTTGGCAAGCAAGAAGTCTAGTATATGGAAAGTCATTGTTAGCTAGAGCTTTAGTAAGTTGCAAAGTCTTGTGGTAGTATAATATCTTCAGGGGTAATTCTTCTACGGCCACCGCTAACTGGTGGCCGTGGAAACATTATTGGTTTGGTTGGAACCAAATTGTCTTTGGTTGCAAACAAAGTCAAAAAAATCATAATCATCACTTTGGTTGGACCCAAAGTGTTTTTGGTTTCAACCAAACTTATAATTGATAAGATAAAATGAACTAATAAGATTAGTTCACTTAAATCTAACGGTGTATAAAGTTCGGTGGCCACCGCTTGTAAAGTTTTCCATATCTTCAGATATTATTTTGTTAGGTTGAGTTGTATGAGGATTCCTAATATTGTTAGGTTTCCCAATAGCTAGTAGTTGGGGTTTATAAATATAGATCCTTAGGGAAGGTGTCGAGTGTGTCGTGTTTGGGATGTTCCCAACACCACCAAAGCCAAGTCTAGTCTGTCAAGTATAAGCACTATTAAGCAATAGTAAAGCAAAGTTAAGCCCGTGGTTTTTACCCTCAAGTTTAAGGAGGGGTTTTCCACGTAAATATCATGTGTTATTTAATTCTTGTGTATGTTTAGTATTGTTGTGCTTCCGCGTGCGTAGTGTTGAATTGGGGCTAAGACGCAATAGCCCTAACAAGTGGTTTTATCCACAACAAAATTATTGACGAAATAAAAGTTCTCCAAACTAACCTCCCCATTTCCTCCATATTTTTCGCCTTTTCCCTCCTTTTTCTCTTGGTGATCTCAACCCTATGCAGTTCAAAGATGTCTGTTTTCTCTCTCTTGAGCTCGTCACTCTACCATGGCATTGCAAGCTACTACCTCGCTGCAGCCATGCATTTGATCAAACACATTTCGCACGAGTCCAATCCCGCTGATTTCAATACCCTCGTGAACCTGTTCTAACTCGTATTGAAAAATCGATAAATTAGGGCTTGTAGTTTCTGTCATTGATGACTATGAGTAATGTGAAGAAGCTATTATCGACCAAGTTATGATGTGTTTAGGATGTTGAAACGAATAGTAGATTTTACTAATTTAACTTTTTCCCATAATTGGTACCAATTCTCATAAGTTTTTCCTTGACTTATTCAGCTAACTTCAACGCATCCTTTTTAGCCAACCTGTATTGCTCTTTGTTTTCCACCCTATCCTCCTACATGTTCAAGGGTAGATGCAACATATAATCGTTGGAGGTTTGTGCCCCCCATCCAACTTTGGGTTGGACATATCAAATGTTAAACCCAAGAAAAAGCCCAATAGTTATATGTAGGTGCCCCCATTGTCTAATTATCTAATCGATGGTGCCCTATCAAAGTGATATAGTACTTAGCTTTGGTGTATGCCTTATCCAAGAAATTAAACAGAGTGATAAAGATGATAGAGATAAGAAATAATTGAAAGAAGAATCTTTCAGTCTCTCCAAGGCCCATCAATAGTCTCCTCATTTCTTACATGTTCTCTCTCTCATTCTTGATTCTATGTGTGTCACTCTGATTTTGCACATAACTTTTTCTCTAGCCAGAGAGAGCTATCCATTAGCATGATATGCAATAAATAAGAGAAGATTTTACGCGGAAATATATTCTTGACTGTGATGTGGTTAGAAGGGAGCAAAACGAAAATTTAACAACATGGATTTGATGCTCTTATAGTTTATATCAACTTTAAGGTATTTTTTTTTTTTTTAACAATTCTCATCAAGGTAGGTATTACTTCATATAGAAACTTTAATGCTATCCATTTTTACCTATAGAGAAAAAGATTTGCAAATAATTAAATTAGGAAAATTTAATACGAGTTGAAAGACAGTTTAAAATCGGCTTGCAAAATGGGTTTTGAATAATACTTTTGTGACTTGGAATCTTTTTAGACATTTTAACCCGTATTGAAATTAAGAATATCCGACTTATAACTGACCTAGTTCACCTTTTTTTTTAGGATCTAGTTCACCTATTTGATATACAGTAGTATTAATAACACATGGGATCATACCCGGAAAGATCATGTCAGGCGTAAATGATTATGCCCAGAAAAACATGGAAACACTAGAAAAGAGAAGATACCTTATGAGAAGGAATAGTGAGTTTACATGCAGTAATATAGTCACAACATATGCCACGTAAAAGGTACTCATTTTACACTTTATGACATGACGATACGCATTGATGGAGCATGGAACGAGAAGAATCAGTTCTACGAAAGTTCAGCCATTATGGCGGAATGCATGGCTTGCCTAAATGAGGTTACCTGGGTAGCACGTTATCACGTCCGTCAAGTTGGCCTTTTTACAGATTCCAAAATCCAGGTCAGCTTCCTTTCAGAGACCAATAAGACGGATATTGAAGTGCGTGACATTGTTTAGGCTATTAACTCTTATTGTGTTGATAACTATACAGTACGTAGACTAAAATAGACGAGCTCACATGCTTGCCAGTGTTGCCATTAGGGTAAGCAGACGGGAGTTTTCTTCTTTTTCTTTCTGATTTGATTGTATGTTTTTGGACTTCGTCAAAAATAAAAAAATAATACCACATGGGATAAAAGATAAAGTAAAGAGCAAGTCTTGCCTTAATAATCCAGAGCACCAAGTTTGGTGAAGAGGCAAAAACGTGAGAGAAGATTGCAAACAAAACAGCCTTCTGTCTCTACTTCCTCCCCACCTTCCCCAAACAGTCCTTATCACCCCCATCATCAATCCTAAATCAATTAGGATTATCTTTTTTGAAGCCGACCAATATTACGTTCTCATTCAACCACTATAAATACCTCCAAAAACCCCTTAATTGCAAAAAAAGATAAAAACTTTTAAACAATTTCATCAGTTTCTTTCCCATCAAACACCTTCTTAATCCCTCTCTTTCTCTCTCTAATTTCTCTCTCTACACCCCTCAGAAGATCAAAAACCTAAGCAACAAACAGTGTTTGATCACGCTTCTTTCACCTGCCCTCATCACATCTTTACCCCCATAAACAAACCCTTGATTTGATTTTTTCTGGGTTGTTGTTCTTTTGAATTTTTTGTTGATTCTGGGGATTTTTTTGTTGAAGAATTTTTGGGTTAGGTTATGGTGGGTTGATGGATAATTACAATTATAGTTATAATTATAAGAATAATAATAACAATTGGAGGAAACAGAAGGAGGAGAGGTTTAATCAAATGGGTGCTGGTTTGAAGCCCAGATCACACAACAGCAGGAACCCTACTTTTGGTGAGTTCTTTTGTCAGGTTTTTTATTTTCTGATTTCTGGAATTTTCTGCTTCCTCTAATTTGGTTACCTGCTTCAAGTGTTTTTGCTTAAATTTTCTAATTTGATTTTATTTTTGTTGGGAGGTCTAATTCTGGGTACTGCTCAATTTATTGTTTGGATGTGAACAATGGGTCTAGATCAAGAATCAAGACACAGAGTTCTGAATTTTTTTAATTTTATTTTAGGGTAATTAGTGTTTATGCAAAAATTGAAGTGCTTCAGAGTAGAAATCCTTCTGAAAATTTCAATTGAGATTCAATCATGCATGTTTTTTCCTTTTTTGGGTTGTGTGAAATTGGAAATACTACTGATTGCAATAGATTAGTTGATTTTGACAGTGCTCTATATATTTACTTAGTTTTTTTTTTCCTTTGAAATTCTATAAATAAAACTCTTTAGACTCTTTATGCACATTGTTAATTTGATTATGATTAGTCTTTGTCTTAATTCAGACTAGTCAAAGACCAACAAACTAAAAGAGTTGCTGGTGTTAAGGTTGCCATCCACTTAATTAGACTTAGCAATCATTCAACTATGCCAAAAACACATATTATCTTTTAGGAAAGAATAGTTAATTGTTTATGGGAATACTTAAGACTTAAAAGTTCTGACTAGTTTGTGAAGTTGTTAAGAAACTTTCAGGATGTGACCTTTTGTGTAAAGCCATTTTGAGGCTGTTTTCTTCTTCTTCTTTTTTTTTTTTTGGTATCTTTCCATATTCTTATTATGCCCTCTCTACTTGTCAGAGAACATAAAGTACTCAATTACTATATTTTGTGCCTTCAGCATTATAGTTGAAGAAGGGGAAACCTCCACAGACTATCTTAATTATTTGGCATTCCTTGTTTAGCCATAGAGAATACATATGTGGTAAATTTGCTGTTCGAGACTCGAGAGTGCATATCGAAAGTTTTAGCCGATTTGGACCACTATCAACTTTGTTTGTTTTTCAGCCACCATTTTCTGGTCTCTTGTTTTGTGGTTAGGCATCATTGTTTATAAGTTCTGACATCATTAGTTGATTATAATGTATCATTGGCGCTAGAAAATTATAAGTTCTATATCCCAGGTTTATATAGAAGAACGATGTGCTTATGATTGTCTGCTCTTTTTTTGACATTGTAGGTTGGCAACCATATTCATGGGAGATTGAGTTCTGTGCTACTGCTGGAGTTCCGTGGAAAAAGGTGTTGGATACCAAGAAGTACATGTCCAACGACGACAAGGTTCTAAAGTGGAGCGATTCTGCGGCCAAAGAGGCTTTCATGAACGCAAAGAAGCGCTTTTGGGCACAGATGCATGGCCAGCCTTGTGATGTAAAACTGCCTGATCCCGACATCTTCATCGATAAGGTTGACTGGGACGCCGATGTTGACCCTGTGCTCATGTTGGACCTAGAGAACGAAGAACCCAATTTCCCCTGTGAGACCGATAAACGGGATGGCAGTGGTGTAATCTTGGGGATTCCCGTGGTCCCGGAACAATATCTTCTCACTCCTACCGGATGGGGGGATGCTGAAGAGGCAAAGCCACAACCGATCAATAATTGTGAACAACACGATTATGGTAATGGCTATGATCAATGGGATGGAAATTACGCGAATGAGGAGGGAGAGAGGAAGACTTGGTCGAGGGGGTGGCACGATGGTGATGATGGTTATGGTTATGTGACTGAAAATAGGGCCAGTGGTGGACAAAATAGAGATAATGGGTCGACTTGGTATGGCAACAATAACAAGAAGCAGTGGGATCATGGCTACAAAAACAAGAAGCAGTGGGATCATGGCTACAACAACAAGAAGTGGGATCATGGGGCTAACAACACATCAAGGTACAAAATCTCCCGATTTCACAACAATGGTAATCGCCAGCCCATGGTCGATGATGATGGATACAAGAGGGGCAATTTTGGTAATGAGCGTCCTTTGATCCAGTGGAGACCTGTTTCAAGGAGGTGGTAGATAGATTAGTGTTCGATCACCAGTTTTGCAGGTCTGAAGTATTAATGGCGCGGTTTGTTGATAGAAACATGAATTCTTTTAGTGATCTAGAACCATAATTCGAGTGTAAATTGAGTATCGTAATTGGTGTAGTTGGCTTCGGATGGTAACCAATTTGATGTTCATCTTGTATAGTATTGCCGCGCTGCTGTAGTTTGTGAATGATGAGCCTTATGTCAACATCTATGCTAATCTGGGCTTTTCTTAATCTGCTGGATTTTCAGATGCCCTTTCTTTGAATGGATTCCAAAAATTCATGCATACCATAGTTGGCCTTTTTGGGAATATTCCAATTTGATGTGATGGATATGGCACTTTTGACCTAAAGAGAATTTTGGGTCCATTGAAACAAGCTCCCATATATTGTGGTGGACTGGTAGTAAAGGATGTGTACCTAGTGGTTAGGACTGATATTTGGCACATTGGATTCCGGAGTTCCATTCTTTTTGCCTAAAGATTGGTCTAAAATTAAATCGAACTGAATGAGCATTGGATAAATAATAATATGTGAGAGAAAAAAGTAAGTTGTAGAATTGAATTGAACTGAATGCAAATTTAAAATGGAACATTTACTACTGTTCCATGAAATCTCAATATGTAGAGAGGATTTCTTTGGTTGTTTGTTATCACTAAATTAAAATGAAAATGTACTAAATTGATATGAGTTAAGTTGAAGTGAACAACTTTGATTGAATGGAGCAATATATAATCGAAAAAGTAAATTACATACTCGTACTAAATTTAGCTAGATATGCTAAATTAGACTATAAACTAAATGCGTAATAATAGCAACAAAATAAACGGAGCGAATTGTTCCAATTTCCACAACTCTTTTTATGATTTTGATATTTATCACAATGCCAAATACGTCTTTTTAGAAGAGCCCATTTGGCACATGAGTCTTTAAAGTTGCTCGCGCGACAACTGAATCTTATAAAGTTATGACTCATGCACATTGGTCCAAAAATTACAACAGCGGTCAAAAAATTCTGGCCAAAGCTAAAATAATTTCGATTTTCAACCATTTATAACCAAAACTAAGTCATATAAAAATTTTAAGCAACTGTATCTTACTGAAGATTACAAGATTAAATGGAAAAAGATGAGAAAAAAAAAAATTTCAGGCGGAAAATTTGACCGGAACTGTAATTCTTGGACCAATATGGACGAGTTACATTTTTATAAGACCCAATTATCGTCGGAGCTATTTTAAAGACTCATGTGACAAATATGGTCTATAAAAAAGACTCATTTGACATTGCGACCCATGAAGCAACCATCTCATTCTCTCCGATGGATTTATGTCACTCATTTTCACAAACCTTATATGCCAAAGAATATCCCATGCGTGCCTCATCAGAAAAAGTAAAAAGAAAAAAAAAATAAGAAAAGGAAGTGATCATTGTGATCATTTAATGGTCCATTTATCAACCTACCCCTCACTCGCATGAGTAACATCATGTACCATGCCTTTAACATAGACCGATAAAAATTGATCCAACTCGGAAATTGACTTGAACCCATCATGTTATCAATTGACCCAAACCTAAAAAATAGAGATCTCTTACAACCCGAAAAACAAAAATGTCTTATAACTCGAACATCGATCCGTTTAAACACGAAATCACTAGATTTAAACCCGACCTAATCGACATATTTACCATGTCTATTTACACAGGGACATTTCAGCCAATTCGACGATGACACTATCATTTTCACTTCCCAGCCAAGTTAGGAAACCAACCAAACCAAACCAAACCAAACAAAGCCTCAACACAATCAAAGCAAGACACCTCACCAACGCTCCCTTCTCTCTACTTTATTGAGTTTTCTCGGCTGAAACAACTAACAACTTTAAGGTGAGAGAATTTAATGGAGGGGCAAAATGGGAAAGAATGGGCAAAATTCTCTCCCCTCCACCACCACCACCTTCTCTTAACGTTAACATTGGTGGTGGTGGTGATGGTGGTGGCTCAGCCGGTGACGGTGGCCGGAAAGAGGAATGTTAAGATGCGGGCGGGTGCACCGTTGAAGATTGCTTTATTCGCGGACTTGCATTTTGGTGAGGACGCGTGGACTAAGTCGGGCCCTCTACAGGATGTACACTCTATCAATGTCATGTCTTCTGTTCTTGATCAGGAGAAACCAGGTGATGTTCATCATACTACTATACTCCGTTCACTCGATCTTAAGTAATCTCGTGTCGGGTTATCGTGTCATGTTAGGCTTTGTCGACTGTAACTCACATGTCAAAATCATATTGATATGTTTTTATTGCCCACTTTTGTCATCAATTTAACTTATTAAGCCATACTAGTAGGTAGTAGCTATGTTATTAATAAATAACATATAGAATATAGATTATCACCGAATTATACCCTAATTGCTTACTAAGGAAAGAGCCGCATATATTGTGATACATCAAAGTGTAATTCTCTCCCTATCTCGTATTATAAGTCCAGTTTGTAATTTGTAACTTAGTGATTTACAAGAACGTGAGTTACAGACTACAAACTGGATTTATAATATGGGACGAAGGGAGCGAAGATTTGTTCTTTGTGTATAGTATATTATTTTGATATGGTTCCGACTTGATATATTTCTCAACTTTGGTAGTTAGTTTTTATAGTTCAGGCATAAAAAATGATGTGGATGGATTTCAAATCCTTTTACTGGGTATGACCTGAAGCTGTAGTGATAATTTAATCACAATTGAGATTATCTATTGTAAAAGCTATTACTACAAGGGAACATTATCCAGAGAAAAAACCATTGTCACACTTCACATGTTCTTCCAAGTTCCAATACTAGGAAGTTTTAGAGAATCATAGAGTTGGGTTTTGTAATAGGAATTGTAACAAGCATTCTTAGACTGCCTTATGCAGAAAGGTTGGAAAATTGCGGTAATTTGTCAAAATGATATTCATGATGTTGTCAGAAACTAGTAATTTGCAGTAATCGCTGGTTGGAGTATTATTGTGTTAATCATTTGAGATATGAATCAGTTAGTATAGAAGGTTCAGAATTTCACTACTATTATATGTATAGTGAGATCATTAGGGGTTTTCGATTTGATGATCAAGCAAGCAGCTAGGTAGCAAAGTTTTCAAGAAATTTTTTGACAACCGTGCTATACTTCACATGTGAACTATAGATCATTATGTCACATTTTGCATTCTGTTAATGATATTCCATCTTTAATCTAAAAACTTTAGTGCAGACTTTGTAATATATCTTGGAGATGTCATCACTGCCAACAACATACCAATCGCGAATGCAAGTCTGTATTGGGATCAAGCTCTCTCACCAACCCGAGACAGAGGCATACCTTGGGCTAGTGTATTTGGAAACCATGATGATGCCCAATTTGTGTGGCCAAAAGAATGGTTTTCAGGTAGTGGCATTCCCCCACTGAATTGTTCATCAGCAACTTCATCATCTTCAGGTGAGAATGTAAGCTGGATAAATATCTCTTTCAAAAATTACAATGTGATCATCCTTAGGCTCTGTTCAATTTCAACTTGAAGTGAATGATATATGCTAAATTCAACTGAACAGAATGGGGCTGAATGAATAGTAGTAACATGTGAGGTAAAAGGGAAAAAAAAAGTTAGTTGGAGAATTGAACTGAATGCAATATGAGGACGATGGAATGAATAGGGTCTTACTTTGTATGTTTGTGATATTACAAATTCATTAGAACCGATTTACTGTATTTACCATATAACCATGCAAATAAATTAATAAATTATCATGCCATCGTTTTTGTACGAGGCCTATTCTCAAATTCTACACCATAGAAAACTGAGATACTTATGGTTTGTTGTGGACATTCATTATTGTTGTTCCTTGATAGGGGATGAAAAATGCAGCTTCACGGGCACAACACGCTTGCAATTGATAGATCATGAAACTGGAAGTAACACGTTATCATCATCTGAAATCGGTCCCAGAAATCTATGGCCTAGTGTAACCAATTATGTCATTCAAATTTCATCATCAAACAATTCAGAGTCACCAGCTGCGTTCCTCTACTTTCTTGATTCTGGAGGGGGATCCTACCCAGAAGTTATATCGAATGCACAAGCAAAATGGTTTAACAGCACATCTCAGAAAGTCAATCCCAAATCAAGGTACCAAAAGACAGTAAGAAAGCCACTGAATTGGTCAAGTTACAGGGCCTGTTTTGTCCTGTTATACATAAAAATAGGAATTAGGAGACTTTGTTCTTTGATGCTATTTGTTATATTTTCTGATGGCTACTGAGATGCGGAACTTAAAATTTTCAGGGTACCTGAAATAATCTTTTGGCACATACCTAGCAGGGCTTATAACACTGTGGCTCCTTCTGCTATGATAACTAAACCTTGTGTAGGATCGATAAACAAGGAGAGTGTCGCTCCTCAAGAAGCTGAGCACGGAATGATGAAGGCCTTAGAAGCCCGGTCATCAGTCCAGGTAACAAGCACATCTGACTCCACAATTCATCTGTTGAAACAATTTTTGTATCATGACAAACTCTGCAAGAATATATTGAGATTCTACTAATTAAGGCTAAAGGACTTTAAATGACTGGATTAGTAATTAAGTATCATGTGTTTGGCTTAATAATACAAATCTAAGAATGTTTACCTCTTAGAAAGGTCAACTAATTCCATCTGTAAGTACTATAACTAGTTAACTACATCTCTTTAGCTTGCTCTCTTTGTTGTTGACTATGTTTCTTAGACTTGGGAATTCAATGATCAGGGTAGGGATCCGATGATCGGATTCATCTTTAAGGCTATTTTTTCTTGTTTTCGATCTAATTTGAATGAAGTGCTCAAGTGTCATATTGGATCATAGCGATCGAGCATCCAACACGAATACTTTTTGTTGAAATAAAGAGTCTGAGTAACATTAGTTGTTAAAGCAAAGTGAGATCTAAACTTGATTGCTAATCCAAACAAGTAGAGTCCATAATTCAACATTCGGCCACAGCATCGAGCTGCCTAGCCTGTTCTCCCCGTGCAAGGAGGACAAAAAAAGAACAGACAAGAAAAGAAAAGGGCCAAAAGCTAATTAGTTGGTGAATACACAACTTTCATAATCTTCAATATAAGAGATGTGACAGCTTGCATAGCAGTCTTGAAGTTGAGTTTTATTTGATTAATTATTTTACTTCTTTTATGCATTTTTGTATTTTTTTTACATTAATGTGCATGTTTTATAGACGTGCCTTGAGGTCCTTAGATTGATACCTAGTTGTCTGTCATTGGAGGCAGGCAGTGTTTGTAGGGCATAACCACGGCTTAGACTGGTGCTGCCCTTACAAGAAGTTCTGGCTATGCTTTGCTCGGCACACTGGTTATGGTGGCTATGGAAATTGGGCAAGAGGAGCTAGAATATTGGAGATCACAGAACAACCATTTTCTCTCAAGTCATGGATTACGATGGAAGATGGCGTCATACATAGTCAAGTCGTCTTAAGTTCCTAACGTGGTCTCACACCTTTGTTCCGTTACACCAAGTATACGCCACACGAGTAGAAACCATGAAAATGTAGGTAATATATTGCTTAAAGTTCCAAGTCATCTCACTCTAGTACGTATCTGTGGACGTCTCATAGTTGTTGTCCACCTTCCTGCAGTTGCAAAGAGAGTATATATGTGATGCAGTTGCAAAGTGAGATTGTTGTGACAAAATCCCAAGATCTAGCTTGTAAATATTACATATTTACTGAACAGGTTGTATTGTAAATATTATTGATCATTCTGTACTGATTACAATTGTAGCTGCTTATAATCTCTCAATCATATTATTCTGAGAGCTCAGATTGGAAGTATCTTGTTTTCCTTATTGGTTCGGTTGTTGCGTGTTGACGTCCTGCAAGACAGTTTTCCAGATTCTTACTGACCTCGAGTTGATATATAACAGTTGATGTTTTGCCATTTACTTGTACCATATACGATACAGGTAAATTCAAGGTCTAAAAAAATGTTAGTCACACGGGACATTGAGGTTAAGATTTGGTTAGCTTGAACCTGAAACCTAATATATCCAGGGTCTCAATCTTAACCACTAGGCCAAGACCTCATTGGCAGTCTGATATTATCGCATAAGATGTTATGGCTTACAACGACCAAAGGGTAGTCGCCCTTGCTGTTGTTCCTATTGTCAGGATAAATTTCAAGTTTTGTAATCTTGGATGGCTAGAACATGTAGGCTTACTGTAGAAGGAGCTCCATCAAACAAGTCACAAACTCTTTCTACAATTATGATGATAAAGTCTTTGAGAGTTTATACTCTTATATATGGATGCAATATGCATATGTGTCTCCCTTTATTTTCTCTGAACCAAATAGTAAAAAGAAACAACTATGGTAGAAATTTCTTCCAAAAGCTATATATAAATAGAATTCCTTTTTCTTGATTTACTGATTCATCAAAAAAGTATTACTTTGCTACTAGTCAGTCCACGATAAGGATCGATGTACTGTGGTCCTCAAAATAATATACTTCGCCATCTAGGATTAATATTTCCTTTCAGTAGATTAATTGACTTCTTTTACTACAATCTGCAAAATTCTACTCGAATATAGGGTTAGAAATATGTTTTCTTGGTATTACAAAAAATTTAACTAGTGATATACATTTTTAATGGGATAGGATGTCAAAGTACAAAGTTGTCGCCCAAAAGGTGTTTGACCCATTGGTAACATATTGTATCTTGCATACCATGTAAGGATTCAAGCATTTTAATAAACACCTACACGAGTTTATTTGTAGAACTGCATACGAATGTGCCATATTTAGTAAGCTTTTTAGTTGTCGCCCTAGTGTCGGGCTTGCAAATACTCGTATATGCCCTAGTGTCGGCCCAAGCCCAACACAAGAGAAAGCTCGACACAATAGAATCTTGTTCTAAAGTTGAATTGTATTTAGCTTGCTTCATCAAATTTTGTTATGATTGTTGCATTTTGATTCAAACACCTTTGATAATACTACTCCTTTCGTTTCACTAAAATCTTGTCGCCCAAACTGTGCACGGTATTCAACACGGCACTTTGATTATGATAATTGTATTTAGGAAATTTTATCGAAAACTACCTTAAATTTTCCACTTTTTGTGGGAAACTACCTTTTATATTTTTTTTTTTTGCGAAAAACTACCTTAAATTTGTAAAAACTTTGCAAAAGACTACCAATAGACGAAATTAGTGCAAACGGTGTTAAATTTTATATTAAATGACTATTTTGCCCCCTATCTTTACCCTTAATGTCTGAGTTAATTTATTCTCCTTGCACACAATATTTGATACTTCCCTTCAATTTCCTTCCCCTTTTTTAGTTTTCCCTCCAATTTCCTTCCCCCTCTATTTAATTGTTCTGCTACCTTATGTTCTTTGTTAGTATCTCTCCTAAAGCTTATCTCTGCACTGTTTTGTGATGGTAAGATTGAAACCACTCTTTCTCAT
>BSSO01001193.1:0-25256 GCA_030267885.1 Mesembryanthemum crystallinum
TAATCACTTTGCCAATTTTATCCACTAAGTGACGGAAATAAAGTAGATACAACTTCTTTTGTTCGTTAAATGTGAGAATATGTCTTCTACCGTATGCCATGTCAACAAAACTGACAGAAAAGGTAACGGAGTTAGAGGTAAGAACTAAAGTGAAATATTTTATCAGATCTCCGGTCACTAAAATTGGAATAGTTAAAATTGAGGTCACCAGTTTAATATTACACTATACGCCAAGGCGCAAAAATGGAATTTCTCCTTTTCAATATTTAATTAGTTGGATAAAAATATAAAAAAAAATTAGAAAAGAATAGGTAGGAATTAGGAAAGGATCACCACAAAACTTCCTTTTCAAGATTTTTCGCTTATTTGAAAATTTTAACCCCGTTAGTGAATGGATCTAGAATGAGACAACTTTTAAATTTTAAAGGGTATAAAATGAGATTATTAGAAAAATAGATACCCAAATTACAATTAGATTTAATGTCAAATACCCAAAATAATTCTATAATTCTACTATACGTGGACACATGACCACATAAACAAGTAAGCCCTAATTGTCAACCTACACACGTTTTCCTAGCATACCATTTTTGTTGGTGGACACATAACCACTAACAAATTGGGTATCGATCACGGTAGTTGGAATGATATACGATAAAGCTACAAATGGTGACCAGAACCTTCTTCAACTGTCTAGTTATGATTTTGTTTTTGTACCATATATTATTATATTATATGGATCCCATCTAGTCTAGACGTTGAAAACTGAGGAAAATGATAGGGAACTACTACTTTTTTTTTTTTTTTTTTTTTATTTTTTTTTAATCAAGATGGGAATATATATTACTTAGGGTGCAAAAACCCAAGTGAGCAAAGTATCAGGTTGGAAACAACCTTCAGAGTCTGAGGTTAGCGCCCACTTAGCAACATTGTGAGCAAGAAAACTATTACAGCGAGGGGAGAATAAGTGTTATTGTTCCCAATTCACACCAAAAATAAAAAATCAATAAATTGGACCAGACCAGGATGTGGAATCAGTAATTTATTTTAGCCGCTTTTGATATATACTCGCTCTGTCCCAAAATTAGCTTTTAGAAATGGAGATGGTGCAAGATTTTAGGTGAATATTTTTAGACAAATTTGGCCTTACACTAATAGAGGGAATAAAAAATAGAAGGAGAATTTTTTTTTGTTCACAACCAAGGGTATCCACCGTCGACAACAGTGACTATTTTAAGGCTGCTCCATACCCAAGGCGAGATTCGAACACCCGATTGGTTAGGAGAAATTTATGTGAGAGATTAAAGTAATAGAGAGATATTATCGTGAGAGAATAAAATAATAGGAAGAGAGAGTGTGTGATTGGAGAGAGAAAGTGATTGGAGAGAGAGTATTTTTTTTTTATTGTAGTTGTGAGTTAGTGGAGGGGTATTATAGAAAAGTTATGTGATTTTATGGGTTTTGAAAGCTAATTTTGGGAAAAAAAATATGATGTTTTTGAAAGCTAATTACGGGACAGAGGGAGTATATATAAAGCATTTAGCCATTATGGGCCCGGATCAAAAGGAAACTAAAGTATAAATCTTGGAATTATCCAGAATTTGAGCCCATGGGATCTCTCTCTTTCTTTCTCTGTGTTTCGACTCACTCCTCCCTTCGATCGGCGAAAGCTCCTCAAAATTCCTTTCTGCAGAACATCTCTTTAATCAAGGTCTCCAATTTTTATTTTTATTTTATACAGGTTTGTTCTTCTTTTGCTCTATGTAAACCTCCTTCAATTTTGGGTGCAAATTATGATTATGAAATTATGAGGGTGGGGGATTGGGCGTTTTCTTTGTAGTTTGAATTATGAACCAACAGTAGAAAAGAATTAAGAAATTTTTGAAAGAATTTGTGTTGGCTGGCTACAACTACAAACTACAATCCACCCTACCCCTAATGTTGAAAGTTTCAAGCTTTTATCTGTTTACTTAAAAGGTTTCAGTTCCAATTGCCTTTGTGTTGCTTTTGTTTCCCCAATAAGTTTCAGTGAATCTTTTTCATGAGTTTGGTTGCTTAAATATATTTATGCTATATTTTGCTTTCATCTATGCATGTTATACTTCACTTCGACTGGCAGCCTTTATGTGGTGTATTTAGTTATGTTATCTGCTAATAGTAATAATGACAAAATAATGGCAGAAGATATGGGTTAACTGGTACACTTGCTTGAAACACAGCTGATAAATTTGTGGGGTTGAGGTGTATTCTTGTTATAAATGGGAATTTTTAGTAATGACAGTATTTGCTCACTTGCTTAAGCAAGTTCATAATGCTGCTATATCTTTTTAGCCTTTAATAGACTCTTCTAGCTAAAATCTACTGTTGCAGAAGGTTGTGTTCCACTCTTCGTTGTATGGAAATGAAGGATAGATACAAGCTCCGTGATGATGCTCAGTTCATTGACGGCATACCCCTCATGTTACCTACATACCAGATTAGAGCTGGCCCCGTAATTGAAGTGCGTTCTGTTAGCGTCCAACCCAATGATAGCAGCTTCCTTGGTGATGGGAAACGATGGGCAATTTACGGTGAAATAGAAGTCGGAGATGGACAAGGCAATATATGTGATGAGATCTTTAACCAGAGTCAGCATGATCCTCAGATACTTTCTATGGATTCATCCAGCCTTTTATCATTAACCTTGACTGAACCTATAATTACACCCTTCCCAAATTCCAAGTTGAAACTGCATCTCAAGGACGCGGTGCGAGACCTTGAGCTCGTCAGCGGTGCTGTGGATATGGACTTTGAAGAAAATAATGGCTATGAAGCAGAAACGATATTTAAACATGTCAAGGGTAATCATGGCTCTGGTGGTGTATGGTTCTGCAGATTTCCAGCTGCAGTTGTTGCTGATGTCTGTGAGTTTGTAGTAAGAAAAATGGATGATATCTCTGAAGAAAAGAGTGAAGAAAGCAATGTAGGAAATGATCTTGATGGCTCTATGGAACTTTTTGGAAACATTACTGCTCATTGTAAAAGCAACTATGGAGATTCTTATCCAACGAAGCTTTTTAATGTGCAAAAGGTCAAGGCTGAAGCAGTGAAATATGGGACTTCTATTGTGCCACCGAGGACTCTGGTGGCTGTGCCAGCATATGCTTCCCTTGTGATTAAATCACACTTATGCGACATTGATTTTGATGATGCAGTATTTTTACCCAACGATGTGGATTACACTTCTAAGAAGATTGTGTCCGGTGGTCTTATTTTTGAAGTGAAAGTTCGATGGCAACCTGCATACCCGGTTGAGAGCATGACATCCACCAAGGTAAAGCAGCAACTGTTTTCTTGATAGTTATAAAAATTGAATCATTTGAATCAACAACCTTAGGTATGAGCATATCAAAATTGAATTGACAACTTTTATTTCTTTTCTTTCTCCTTTATTTTAGTGGCCCAGTCGTTGGGTCATGGGTAAAGACAATTTCTCTTCTAATTCTGTACCCTGTCAAAGCTGACTCTGCTTTCCATTTTCTTTCCAGGATCCCTTAGTTTCACGATGTATACCTGTTAAGCAGATCTTCAGGTATTTCTCGTTTATTCATTCGTATTTATTTTTTCAAGTGTCCACTTTTGTGTTTATGCTCCCACCATTACAAGGCATTCTGCTAAGACTTTTATCATTGAGACAACCATGACTTTTGGTTGTGCTGGGATACATGATTGGTTGATGTTAAATTCCTAATGCAGTTCTATTTTCGTGTTCTTTGTAGTGTGAGGTGAACTAGTTTGTGATCCTAACTCTGAGTCTGAACTGATTTGTCAGGCCAATAAGGCGATGGCCGACGTCTGACTCAGGAACCATGATGGAAGTATTTTCAATTTTCATTGTTTCCTACAAAGATGATTTCTTCAAACTCTATGGCTCTATTGACGTTGGGTATAGTGGTTATCGTTGTTGTATCTTCAAAAGGAGGGAATCTGATATGTTTTCTTGTAGCAAGAGAGTAACATGTTTAGAAGTAGACGGCCCACACGAGGAATGTTTTGCAGGCCCTTCGCTCGATATGTTGGTGATTCTCAAAGATGACCGGGACCAGATATTTTGCTATGGTGCTCTTAATTGGAGTTACTTTATTCTTGAGCACCCAATATCATGGTACGACAGACGCATATGTGGCATTATTCCGTGTGTCCATGGTTTTGTAGCCATCCACTATGCTATCTTTGAGGATGCGGTACAAGCTAAGTTAAAGGTTCTCTTATCTTGCAATCAATCTCATGCTGGCATTCTTACTACCAATGTTACTGGGACTATTGTTGCTGAATATGGCAACCATGATTATTCATCACCCTTTAAGAGAGAACGTTATCGGAGTATACTCTTCTCGGAGCGGATAGATTCTTCTTCGGGGCTACCCTGTGGTATCAAAACACAAGTCAACACACCACTAAGACTGTCAAAATCTGTGATTGCAGTACCACTAGATTCGTCTCTAATCATTGACCTTGACTTGTGTGTAACCCCAATGATCGAGGACACGGATGTTCAAGTTTTGAAAGATGTTGCTGAATTTGATATCGGTAGTGAATCTCAATGGACAATCAGCAGTAGGGACTATTCTATCACTATGTCCATTGATTGGTCTTGGTAGTGGTTTGAATTAGTGGGTATCGTGGATAATTAATGGAGTAATTTTTTTTTTTTTTCTTTCAGTTCAGGTGCTTTGAAGCGAAAACATCGAGTAGTCCATCTACAGTATTTTGTATAAACAGTAAAAATGTTTATTTAACTCGTTGCAGACAAAAACATACTGAAGAAAGTTTTAAGTGAAATGCTAAACAAAAACTACATTATTATGTTGTAAATCCCATATAATTTAGCCTCAGCGGCAAAACAATTTTTATCATAGAAAAAGAGGTCCTTTTATACTCTTACCATCTCATCCATGATAGGGGTTGTACCAATATGCGATTTACTAATATTTTATTAGAATATGCGATTCTCATTGGCCTCTCATTAGTCATTACTTAAACAAGATGAATCTTAAATAGTAGGCGCTTCTAATTTTTTTTTGGTGTCACGTTCCTTCTTGGGCGTGGCTAAAGGGCACCTCCTAACGCACGGTCTCGGGTATTCCATGAATAAATTTGTGTAGATACTCCCCAGAAGGCTCGAACCCGTGACCTGGTGTACAAGCCAAAGCTTCTAATTTTAACCAAACTAACTTAACCAAGTCCCAAAAATCTTCTTGCCTAACCACAACCTCTCCAATTTTGTACATGTATTGTTTTTTTTTGTGTTTTTTTTAACAAAAGAAAATACTAGAGTACATTGTATTAAACAAACTGAAGAAATACACTAAAGTAGCAAGAAAGATTGGGACATAATACTCCCTCTGTTCATCTCAAAAGTTGTCAAATCCAATTAGCACGGAAATTAAGAAGGAATAAGAAAATGTTTTCTTTTCCAAATTTGCCCCTTGGAGTTAAACATTTAAATATAGAAGTGGAGTATTTGTTTGTTTATAGTAGGTAGAGAAAGATATGGAGTATAGAGAAAGTATGAGGGAAAATAAAATCATTTTTAATTGGGAAGTGGGTTTATTGTTGAATTTTTAATATTATTTGGTTTATAGTGGAGGGGTATTATTGGGAAGTATGTGCAATAAAATTGATTTGACAGCATTTAAAATGGACAGATATTTTGGATGGTTTGACAACATTTGAGATAGACGGAGGGAGTATGTTTGTTGATAACTAGTTGGAGAGCTACCTCTAGGGCAACTTTGCGCTTTGAGATTGAAAGTACATTGATATCTGCGGAATCAAAACTTGCTCAATCGTTTTCTTATCAAGCCGTCTGATATATCAGGCGAGTATTGTACAAACAAAAAATAGTACTGTGTAAGTAAAAACAGTATTGAAGTTGTTCTAGGTAAAAATAGAAAGAAGTGATTACTAGTTTTTGGTTCTCAGTACCAATATTTGACTTACCCGTACCATTTTATAAACTACCAATACATTCGTCTATATATCAGACTGGCTGATATAATATTTTGTGAAACTTGTTTGTACCTTTCTTTGAACTATAAGAAGAAAACATTAACCTTTGGGATCAATGATGGGTATGTGAGATCCGATCCATAAGCAGAAGATACATCTGCTCATTCGCTGAAGCTTGTGTTCGGAACTTGTAAACCGAGAACTGATTTTAGTGGAAGAACTAGAGGATCTGATTGACTTCTTGCAACATTGCCTCAAATGATCCAACATAATAGTAGGAGGAACCTCTTCATTGTCCATATCAACCTCCTCACTGATGAGATCGCTCTTCTCCACAAAGGTAATGACGTTGTGGACAACCTTTTCGTTGTCCATCACAACATCAACACTAATGGCGTTACTCTTATCCATAGAGTTGCTGATGGATGAGGCAACCGTAGCATCAAATAGAAGGGGTAACAGGATGATGAGCGTTGTCCATAACTTTCATATGGACAATGAATCATCATCAATGGCGTAGAAGATGGTTGGAAAAAAACTAACTTGCTTCTTTTTCACAATCTTCGTATACACAATTGGAGGAACCTCAGGAGATGGAGTAGTAAACTTGATATGGGGCACTTTGCAATCCATATCCGCCATGACTTCCTTAAAAAGTGGATTAGAGCATGGACACTCGAGACGAGCATCCTGGAGATCTTCATCCTCACGTAAAACACATTGAGTTTCATTCCTACTACTTTTGGTTCCGGCCACCTTGAACAATAAATGGAGTTTGGGAGATGGCAGACATAAACAAAGGATGGTCTAAGTGAACAGTACCTAGAACTTCTCTTGAGTGACATTGGGTTTCGAATTTTTTTCCCTTTCTACGGCCTCGTCGATACTTAAATGTTTGATCCAAATTTCTCTTTTCATTCAAGGCTATCTTCATCATAGCTCCAACATTTTCCAATTCTCTCACCACCTCGTTGTTAAGAGGATCAATGGCAACAGCTCTTCTGAGATCTTAATGGGCACTGCCAATACCATGTAGCTCAATTGAGGCTAAAACCCTCCTATACAAAGCCTTATTATCCAGCTCAAAATCAAACACCAAAGAACACAAGACTCTTAACACATTCATTGTCATTGAGTTTAATGGAACACAAAACAATGTTTAGGTTTAAGCAAAAAGCTAACTCCTTAAAGATAACTTCAACACCCTCTCTTAAAGGCATACAAAAACAAAACAAAAAAATTGAGAGCTTTGTCACAATGAAAGCTAAATCAAAGCACCATGCTTTGAATTTGGCATTTCCTTCATCCTTTAAGCGTTTAACAATTGGGAGAATCTCCTCTAGACCATCCAAATTGGATAGATAAACAATAATCTCATCGTAATTGTCATTAAGAAATGCAAACATAAAAGCAAAATGGAAGAGATTCAATGGCCATATCAATAGCCCACACCAAAATTTTATTAAAAACAATACGGAGAATTGTAAATATTATTTGTTTAGTCGTAGCCAAAATGTATTTGACTGCAAACAAAGTCAAAAATATTATACTTATCACTTTGATAGGATCCAAAATGTTTTTGATTGTGTTTTTGGTTTTAACTAAACCTGATAATTAATAAATGTAAATGAATGTATAAGACTATTCACTTAAATCCAACAATGCAGATTATACTAATACATATACCTAGGATCTAGGTTTTCACTTTAAATGTAAGTGGTACTAATACATATACCTAGGATCTAGGTTTTCACTTTCCAACCAAACGGTGCGGTGCATCCCTCAATTTGCATCCGGCGACCAGATCTACCATCTCTTTAATCGAGGTACTTGATTCTCCAATTTTATTTATTTATTTATTTATTTTTTCACACTTTCCTTACTCTGCGCTCTATTCAAACCTCCAATTTTGGGTGCAAGTTATTACCTTTTGCGTTTCGAAATCATGGAATTGAAATTATAAGGGAATTGGGTGTTTTTGTAGTTGCATCTTGACATAATTTGATTATGAAGGAATTAATTCTGCATATATTGCACGATTCATTTGAGTGTTGAAAGTTTCACGCTTTTATCTTAGTTTTTGCCATTTTCAATTCCTCATGACATCTGCCCTGCCTGCTTAAAATTTTCAGTTCCAGTTGCCTTTGTTGTTTGCTTTTGTTGGGACTTTTATGTCATGTGTTTATTCATTGTTATGTACTAACTACTACTAACAAATAATGGCGGAATAAGAACAAAAGATATCAGTTAACTACTCCTAGTAGAGTACTACACTGCTTGAAACACAAAACACAGCTGATAAATTTTGTGGGGAACTTTAGTAACAGTAGTATTTACCCATATGCCTGAGGAAAAGCAAGTTCATAATTCTGTTGGAGTATCTTTTTAGCCTGGACTCTCTTCTAGCTAACATCTACTGTTGCAGAAGAAGGTTGTCTGATAATGAAGGTTAAAGACAGGCTCCGAGATGCGCAGTGCTTTGACGACACACCCGGTACATCCCAGATTAGAGCCGGCCCCGTAATTGAAGTGCTTTCTGTTAGTGTCCAACCCAATGATAGCTGCTTCATTGGTGATGGGAAACAATGGCAAATTTACGGTGAAATACAAGTCGAAGATCGACAAGGCAATATATATGATGAGATCTTTAACCAGAGTCAGCGTGATCCTCAGATACTTTCTATGGATTCATCCGGCCTTTTATCATTACCCTTGACCGAACCTATAATTACGCCCTTCCCAGTTTCCAAGTTGAAACTGCATCTCAAGGACGCGGTGCGAGACCTTGAGCTCATCAGCGGCGCTGTGGATATGGACTTTGAAGAAAATAATGGCTATGAAGCAGAAACGATATTTAAACATGTCAAGGGTAATGATGGCTCCGGTGATGTATGCTTATGCGGATTTCCAGCTGCAGTTGTTGCTGATGTCTTTGAGTTTGTAGTAAGAAAAATGGATGATATCTCTGAAGAAAAGAGTGAAGAAAGCAATGTAGGAAGTGATCTTGATGGCACTATGGAACTTTTTGGAAACATTACTGCTCGTTGTAAAAGCAACTATGGAGATTCTTATCAAACGACGCTTTTTAATGTGCAAAAGGTCGAGGCTGAAGCAGTGAAGTATGGGACTTCTATTGTGCCACCGAGGACTCTGGTGGCTGTGCCAGCATATGCTTCCCTTGTGATTAAATCACACTTATGTGACATTGATTTTGATGATGCAGTATTTTTACCCGGCGACGTGAATTACACTTTTAAGAAGATTGTGTCCAGTGGTCTAATTTTTGAAGTGAAAGTTCAATGGCAACCTGCATACCAGGAAAAGGGAACCACATCCACCATGGTAAAGCAGCAACTGTTTATTTGATAGTTATCTAAAATGAATCATTTGAATCAACAAGCTTAAGTATGAGTACATCAAAATTGAAATGACATCTTTTATTTCTTTTCTTTCTCCTTTATTTTAGTGGCCTAGTCTTTGGGTCATGGGTGAACACAATATCTCTTCTAATTCTCCTTACTCAGTTTATCCTGCCTTGTACCCTGTCAATCCTGACTCTGCTTTCCATTTTCTTTCCAGGACCCCTTAGTTTCACGATGTGTACCGACTAAGCAGATCTTCAGGTATATTTCAATTTTCATTTTTATTTATTTCTTCAAGTGCCGACTTTCGTGCTTACGCTCCCACCATTACAAGGCATTTTGTTAAACTTTATCATTGAGACAACCATGACTTCTGGTTGGGCTGGGATCCATTATTGGTCGATTTTAAATTCCTAATGTAAATCCATTCTCATATTCTTTGCAGAGCTAACTCTTGAGTTTGAACTGATTTGCTAGGCCAGAAAGGCAATGGCCGACTCATCACTCTGGAACCATGATGGAAGTATTTACAATCTTTTTTGTTTCCAACAAAGATGATGTCCTCAAACTCTATGGCTTTATTAACGTTAAGCACAGTGGTTATCATTGTTGCATCTTCAAAAGGAAGAAATCTGATATGTTTTCATGTAGCAAGAAGGTAACATGTTTAGAAATAGACGGTCCACACAAGAAAAGTTTTGAAGGCACTTTGCTCAGTATGATGGTGATTCTCAAAGATGATCGGCACCAGATATTTTGCGATGGTTACTTTAATTGGGATTACTGTCATCTTGAGCACCCAATATCATGGTACAACAGACGCATATGTGGCATTATTCCGTGTGTGCATGGTTTTGTAGCCATCCACTATGCTATCTTTGACGATGCGGTACAAGCTAAGTTAAAGGTTCTCTTCTCTTGCAATGAATCTTGTTCTGGCGTTTTTATCACCAATGTTACTGGGACTATTGTTGCTGAATATGGCAACCATGATTATTCAACTCCTTATAGGAGAGAACGTTACCGGAGTGTACTTTTCTCCAAGCCGGTAGATACTCCTTCAGAGCTATTATGTGGTTGCAACATACCATTGCGACTGTTGAAATCTGTGGTTGCGGTGCCAATTAGTTCCTCTCTAATCATTGACCTTGACTTGTGTGTAAACCCAATGATAATGAGTGGCGACGCGAGTGTTGAAGTTTTCAAAGATATTGCTGAATTCCATATTGGTAGTGGATCTCATTGGACGATCAGACGAAAGGACTATTCTATCACTATGTCCATTGATTGGTCTTGGTAGTGGATATCATTGGACGATGAATAGACACTATTTCATCACTGTCATACCAACTCTATCTTCATTTTAGATTCATATTGCTGAATTAGTGGGTCTTGTAGATAATGAAAAATATTATGTTGTAATTTTCATGCACTGCAAATTTAAATTCTATCTTGGTAGTACTTGTTATTGAAATCGTAATGCTACTTGGTTTTTCTCTTAAGCTCCAGTTGATTGAGCTTGTATGGTGGTCCAGGATGGATTTCCATGACATCCTCTACAATGAATTCTTCGAATCCCAGTTTCAAGGTTAGTGGTATAATTTGAGCTTTCAGCTTTTGCTCATTTAAATAAACTTAACGCAATAAGAAACTTGTATTCTATGATTGAAACCATGTAGTCAATCAAATATGTATAGCCTGTGGCCCCTATTAAAATTTTATTAATCTATCATACATACGAAATTTGCATAACTCCATTAGGAGGCTGATCAAATATATGAAGACCTGATGGCAAACTCAGAGCATGATTAGAAAAACAATCGGCAACACGGTTTCTTTTGCTACACATGGACACCACGAGCTTCCCACTCTCTCGAGTCTCAACAACATCCCCTTGCATTTTTCTACAATCATACGATTCGGATTCATATATAGTTGGTTTAGGTTGCTTGAGGAGGTGAACTGCCACTTCCGAGTCAACCTCCACACAACCCGACGGAAGCCTAACAGTCCCCTAAATTGATAGAAAAGGCTGTTACAAATGCTCCAATATGGTTGCGGATAACGGATAACCCCTTCACCCCCTGCAACACCTGGGTTTTTTTTGGTGCACTATTTGTATTGAGTTTAACACGTCCCTCATTAGGTAAAGCCCAATTTACCAGCACTTCCTCCTGTCTTCTTTTTCTTCCATTAGCAAATTCTGTATCTCGCTCATTTCTTGGTGCGCTATTTACCAGCACTTATTTTTTGGTGCACTATTTCCATTTTTCATCAACATCACTTTCATTTTTTCTGATGATACCCATAGCAGGTTGGATGGTGAAACTCCCAGTACTGGATTTGCTCCATGTAAAACAATCATTAAGAGCAGGTACACATCTAATCTCCACAGCAGCAATTTTTTTCTAAGATCGATTGTTGTAGATCATCTGCAGATTTATCCCAAAGCCATCCCTGATCAAAGTCCCAGCAGTCAAAGATGGTAGCATCTTCTTCCTCTTCTGAAATGGGCCGAGTAATAAGATCTATTAATGGGATATCTCTAATCCATCTGTGTGGCCAGAAAAGTGTTTTTTTCCGTCACTTAAGTTCATCCGAGCCCCTTGCAACAATGATTCTTTATTACTCTTTATTATTATTAATGCCCCTCCAAGCATTAGAGGCATCACTTCTAGCTTGAAACATGTCAAGGTCACACCTTCCTTTGCAATATTTGGCCCGAACCACTCTAGACCATAAATCCATAAGGCATTGGGTGTCTCAGTCAGTCTCCACCCCAGTTTAGTCACAAGAGCAGAATTCATTTGTCTTGCTGACCTAAACCCCAAAGCTCCCTGCATTCTTTGGCCTTGTTATATCCTTCCAAGAAACATTATGAATTTTCCTTCTATCTTCATTATCCCCCCAAATAAATCTCCTGCAGCACTTGTCAAGTTCGTCAAAAATCAAACGAGGCAAATGAGCTGACTGCATAACATAATAAGGGATCGTACTCAATGTCAATTGTGCCAACGTGATTCTACCCGCAAGAGATAAATGTACCGTCTTCCATCCTGCGAGCCTCTATGTACATCTTGTCTAAAATATAGCCAAATGTCTCCAGAGTATGCAACATATTGGAGTGAGCCTGCATTTGGTACTCTACTACTTCAAGTCTTTAGCATACTCGAGAAGCTTAAACGGGTTCTCAAGAGGCTTCATCATAGCAAGTATGCAGATATACATAGCAAAGTGGACATGGCTAGGAAAAGTAGTGTTCAAGTTCAATTTTCTCTGCACCTGCAACCACAAAATACACAGTTTTAACTTGAAGAGAAGGAAGCAATTCAGCAATTCTATACTGCTAACATAGTAGCAGATAAAATGTTGCAACTCTATTTCTATGCCTTAAGCAAAAAAAAAAAGCACAAGAGTAGGATATATATCCTTTGTCATTGATTCCTCAGGTAACAGAACTTTTGATCATGATGAAATCAATAACCATCTTGTGAAGTATTTTACTTATATGCTAGGGAAATAGTACAATGGGAAACCCATTGATGATGATGTCATACATTTTGGTAATTCGGGGATTGTTAAATACTGGTAAAATACTCAGAAACTAGGTAGTCTTTAAACATTTCCACTAAAAGCTTTAAACATTTTCCGTTAGTCATGTAGTAAAGTAGGTTGGTGGAATCAAGATGCAAGTTAGAAATATTATCCTCAATTTTGAGGTTGAGGGTAAATAAAGATTTGTTCTTACTCTCATCATTTAGTTTTTATTTCACTGCAGTTCAATTCAATTCAATTCAATTCATTTGAGCTTGAATCTTGTAAGTTTGATAACTGTTGACTCCAAAATCTATTCAGGATGCTTCGTTTTTCATCAGATTGGACTTGAGGGTGAAGTAGTTCTACTTATCAATTTTATTATACAAGATGACAGTAATTTGATTACTTCAAAAAAAAAAAAAGAAAAGAAAAGAAATGATGGGAGAAGCATGTGGTAACAAACGGCTAATTAGGTTTGGGATATTTGAAATTTCTATCACAGATGTGTGTCTTTATATGACTATATACTTATCTTTTGTTGGTTTCATATATAAGCCACTTGATAAAGAAATAATTGAATCTCTTAAACTTAAAAGAAAGAAATAACTAACATCACAACTTTCTCACTCTCTCTCATTTTTCACGTTTCATCCCCTGAAAAAGTCATAGCTTTCTTACTCGTTTGAATGAAAAATATTAGTTAATGAATGAATAGGTTTCAATTATGCAGTAGTTGCCCCAAACCTTATTGTTTGATTTAAACAAGAAAAGACATACATAGTAAATGAATTAAAATGAACTTTTCAGCAAGAAAATTTTTTTTATTGGTTTTATTGAAATTCGATGACTAATTACATTTTTGTTTGACGCGGTAAAAGTTGAGAGTATTTACATTGATTTCAACGTTGCTACTATTTGGATGTTCGGAACCGTCCATTTTCAAATGTTTTTTTCTTTCTTTATGATTAAAAAAAGTTATCTTTTCAACTTTATATAACATGCACTTTGATGACTTCTAAGTGCCAATAGTAATTATTGGAGTTAGGGAAATATGTTGGGTAATGGAGGATAAGTTTGGCCAATGAAATCTACCAATATAGTTAGTAAGAGGGCAACTCATAGATTTCGTGAAAATTGAAGGGTACCATGTAGATTTCGAAAAAACACTGTCTTCCAAATAGAAATATTATTTGGTTAGTTAAATTTATTAAAAAAAAATATCCCTGCAGACTAGTTTTAAACTAATGAAGGGATTTGTACAAGGCTTTAGAAGCCTTCACTCCTAAATGAATTGAATTTGAGATGAGTATTTGAGAGTTGGCCTTCTCTCAATCACTATATTCACCAAACATTTTCCCTAAAAACTATTCAGATAACCGGGCATTTTAATTGAAAACAAACTACAAATGCCTACAAAATAGAAATACAAACCAAAAGTCTCAAGTAAAAAGGAAAAAAACTACCATAACCCTTAAAAATAGAGAGAGAAACCACGAAAATGTATTAAAAATTGAAAGTTACGAATAAGACAAAAAAAATAATAAAGTGATTGACTCAAATATAGCATATTTTCTTTTAGAGCAATGGATGTATTTTACTAATCTAATATTTTATTTACAATTAGTTATCATACTCATGAAAATATTTTTATATCATTTAATTAGAAATATTCTTCTATGAAACTAATTTTGTTTTTCCAATGTTAAGGTTTTCAAAGTAAAAACATGTAAGTTAGTACTAAATAAGGAATTGAAAATGATTTTTTTTTTTTTAAAAAAGAAGAAGTTAAAAAGTATGTAAAAGCATAAAACAAAAGTTTGTATTGAGGTGGCTTGATTGGCTTCATACATGAGGTCAACTTATACAACAATAATTGAAAGAATAAAGTGAAAAAACATGCAAGTTAACTTTTGACATTATGTATTCAAACGTTCGACCTTACTTAAGGCATGAGAGTGTCGAACCACTCAAACTAACCAATTATTGATATGATACGATAATTTGTTTAATCTTCACCCTGATGTAGGTTGAGTTGAGAAATTTTGATATGATTGTGTTTGGTTAAACATAAAAATAAGCTTTTTACTCGCTATCAACCAATAACCAACCCCCAATATGACCGGCAATGCTAAAGAGGGCCAAAACCTCAAAACTCAAAACCCCATCTGCCATCCTTTTCATCCAGTCGCACAAAACCAAGAAAAAAAAAAAAAAACTGATTTATCTCTCCTGGTCACTCACTCACGCTCTTTGCTCTATCTCGCTCTAACCCACCTCCGGTACTTTTCCGGCGACTTGCTCCGACGACCCACCACCGGTGGCCGCCCTCTTGTCGTGGTAATCTCTCAATCTCCTTGAATTTATGTTTTCGCATTTGCCTTCCTGTACCCAGTACCCACCGTTGATTGGCTATTGGTGGCCAGGGTCGGTCATGTCATATTATTGGCCCTTGGGCGAAATACAGATAAGGGCCCTATGCGAACTGATATATTGCTAATGTGTACAGTATATTTATAATATAATATAATGTGATGTAAAATAATATAATTATTACAGTAAATTAGAAAGTTTTTAATTTTAAGCATTTTGGGCCCTGGGCAAGCGCCCTTGTTGCCCTCCCCCAAGACCGGGCCTGTTGGTGGCTGCCCCTTCTGACCTTCTCTTTTCTTACGTATGATAGTTTTGACTCCTCTTGGATTAGTTTTGCAAATGAACAAGATTTTTGATTTTTAAACCGATTTGATTATGAAAACAGTTATTGGTTTAATTATTTTGAGTTAATTAGTTTGACTATGAATTCAAATTGAATCGTGAACTTTCAGTTTGTGGGTAATGATGCGCGAAATTGTTTGATGGCTAATTAGGTTCATTGGAGGAGCTTAGTGATCGAATTTGATTAGACTAGGCCGTAAATTTAGTAGGAAAGTTAATATCAATGCCTATCTCTTCCATCCCCTCTAAAACTTGTTCTAGATATGTGTTATGTGTGAATGATTGTGAACTATGTGCTATTTGTGAATGGTAATGATTCACTAAGCATGAGTTGAGTTCTCTTTTCCCATGTCATCTTTGCCATCTTTTTGGAATCACAACTGTTAAATACATGGGTGGCTATAATCCACGGAAATGGTAACTCCGGGATGCTAAGAACATCTAGAACAAAGTTGTTTATTTTGGATTGATGTTGAACTGCGACACCATAAAGCTCTTAAGTCTTAACACTGAAAACAAAAGTAAATATGATGCTAAGTCGTTGGACTTGGATCCTCTAGGGGGTCGTTGGACTTGGGATCCTCTAGGGGACACCAAGGGTTCTTTTAGGTTAGCCTTAATACGCATAATACTTGGTGTTAGAAAATCAACCAGTCTCTTTTTGGGAGGGTCAAACTGAAAGGTTATAATCCACAAAGAGTTGCCTCCAAGACAAGTGGTTATTAGTTAATGATTCTTAATGGTGACCTCTTTAGGGGATTAGGAGGACTTCGAGGTAGGATTATTGGATCCCAAAATGCATTTGGTTGCCTTTTGTTTAGCCGTATTTAGGTAAGGCTTTAACAATGTACCGTAGATGAATATGATGTTATGTCATCTAGGGGATGGCCTCCATGGGGTATCTTGGGTCGACTTTAGTCTTCAAGAAACTCAGTGTTAAAAAAATTGACCAGCCGCGGAGGCTTGAGGCAGTCCAATCCAAAGGCGCGAAACGGTGAATTTGAAACATCCTAAAATGATTGTGGTTATTTTCAAAGGATATTGAATGGCTACCCACACAATGGCGTGGGAGGCCTTTGAAGGTCAGATATTGTTCTCCAATGGTTTTGGTAACCATTTATTAGTCACCCACATTTAAAACTCCAACATTGAAATCATGAGTTACGTTGGTGTCAGGGCGTAGGTCGTGACTTTGAGGGGTCACCCGAAGTCTCTTTGGATGGTCTTCCTCCCCATTCACCATGAACCTCGATGTTGAAAATCTCAACTTGCTTGTGAGGCCCCAATCTGCCCCGTCCAATGTGTATAACTCACGAAAATGGGTCCTCCTTGGCAAAGGTGATTTTTTTACCCATAAAGATATTGGATGGAAACCTTTGGCCCTGTTTGGGGTGGTTGCCAATTTTTGGTTTTGGAAAATTTTTAACTATTTGTAGAAATTTAATATAAACCTGAATTTTCTTGTACCTACAGTTCCCTCTTCCCTGTTTTATTTTCAAAATTGACAACAGAAAACTTACAACCAAAAGAAGTGATTTTCTAAAACTCAAAACTAGCAATCCTAAAATTAGGGTACAGAAAATGTTAAAATCAAAGTTCAGGGGTACCACTGGCATTATTGGAAAAGCGTGGACACCACTGGCATTAGGCCAAAGTTCAGGGGTACCACAGGAAATTTCCGATTAAAGAAATATGGAAGACAATCAATCAATTAGAGTATTAGCTTAAATTAAATGGGCAACAGCAGGTTCGAACCGGTATCCCTGATATGCGCTATGTTATTGTTACATATACTCCCCACTTCATAATTCCCATGCCACTACCACCGAACCGCCCATGAATTTCCCAATCACCTCATCTTCATCATACCATATCAATGTTAAAGCCCTAGCCGTTTTCTCAGAATACCATCTCAATAACTCCCGCCACTTTCTCTCTCATCCCCATCCAAATTCCTCACTCCCCACTTCCGCATATGGACATGGTTTTTCATCTTTGAATTGATGCTTTGCCCATTCGATTCTTTGAGGTATTGTTCCCTTTCCCATTCTGAATTGTAAGGGATAACTGTAATTTTAATTGGGTTCTGTGTCATTATTGTTTTGGTGATTGATTGTTAAATCTGTAATGGGTGTCATATTGTTTACCAACAGTAGTTTCTAAAGCCCAAAAAACAGAAACTGAAATTTGGGGTTTCTCATCTTGAGAAACTGTAGACATGCGACGGCGATTTTTGTTGTTGTTGCTGTTGTTGAAGATTAGGGTTAGTGCATTTTTGAGGTAATTGATTTGTGTGTCGCTTCGGTTTGTTTAGAGTTACTAATATCGTGCATTTGTGAGGAGTATTTGATTTTAATTGATGTTTGCTGTTGCATTGTTGTCTAGAGGTGTATTGTACATTGCTTCTAGGGTTTATGGGTTATCTTTTTGACTGATAAATTATGCTTTATGGAATCAATGGAAGTGCAACCATTGAAACTAGCTAGTTTGATTCAGAAATTGGGTACTTATAAACTGACTTTTCTGATCATTTCTATCCATTTTCTGATCCTCTGTTTTTTTGTGGAAAAATTTTGAGCATGAAAATGNAATTTCATAACTTGGCTGCAAAATACAGATTATTTTACTCCATATACTTGATTGTTTTGAGCTGTAATTTGATCATAGATGATGTTAGCTCTTAGGTAAAGATTACAAATATGACGTTAAGTGGGAAGATAGGACAGACCAGATTATTATGCAGTTAAGATTGTTTTTAGGATTTGGATGTTCTGTTTTCTTCTATAGCTTTACACAATTGCAACATAATTCCAATAATGGTGATAAGAAATAAATCCAGACCAGATTAGAGAAGTTTGAAGGTTCATTCCATGAGAATCTATGTGGAAGTTAAAGTTGTGATGGCTTGATACTTGATGAAATGGAGAGTATACTTTTGTGGCTTTATTAGAACTCTCTTTTGCATTTATGGTTTATGATTGTTAGATGTTTAAACAAGTAAAGAAAGAAAAGGCACATTGGGATGAGAACACTACTAGAATTTTTACTCATAAAAATATGACCAACTAGTTCATTTCATTATGTAGGATCCTAGTATTTTAGCCTTTCGCCATGGTGGGATAAAGAACTTGAAAGAGCTAGAGGTCATGTTTTCTAAGACAATTGCAAGTCTTGGAATTAGCTTGGAACCATGTGATGAAAGTCAATTTGAGGGAGACAACGAATCTACATTTCAAGACTATGACAAGAGAGATGAAGGGGATGAAGAAATCGATGACACAAATGATGATCCTACTTATGAAGTACCAGAAGAAGAAGTTAGAAGCAAGGAGCAAGCAAGTTAGTGAATAAAATTGGTTAAAAAGATCTTTTAAATTGTATAATAAATCCATTACTATAATATAGAAATAGTTGTTTTTAGAAACTATGCCAAACAACTACACAATTTGTTTTTGTTTCCAAGAAGCATTTTTTAGTTGGTTACCAAACACCTTGTAATTTCTCTAGAAACCGTTTCCTAGAAATTGGATTGTAGAAATAGAAACTGTTTTTTAGAACACAGGCCAAACGGCTCATAAGGGAGTGGTTATTAATCTTGAAGTTGGTTGTTTGATGATGATTGACAATTTCTTGCTTACTCTTAGGCAATGGTATTGCATTGTTGCTGTCATTGGAAATCTATTGATATATATTTGATCATGTGGTTTTATTCAATTCTCTGAACACTTGCACTCAGTGCACTCAGTTAATCTTTAATTATTATTATTTTTTTTTGCTTATTTTGCTTAAATGGATTCTGCAATCTTGGTTGAGCCCCTTTTTGTTCAATGCTTTTCTGTATTCTTTTTTTTTTTTTGGGTTGAAATTGTTGAATGGATTTGAGATTATTTCCTAATGTTTACTCAATTTTCTTTTGTTTTGTTTCTAGGTAACCTTCTGCTCCTTTTTTATGGACCTTCTAGATGATATTCTTTCTGAACCTGCTACGATCAAGGGTAAATTCCAAATTTTGTGTTCTCTTGTAAAAATTGAATTTGTTCTGCTTGTAGTTCATTTTGGTTCTAATAACTACTCGTATAAGAGTCGAGGGTTTGAAGGGATGTTATATTTGATGTTTTACAGCTCCAGCCCGGGCCAGATTCCAGCCTAAGGCGAAGTCACGGCTCAAGACGGGACCTTCTATCGCTGTCCCATCTGCTGGGGTGTTAGCTTCCAAGGAGCAGCCAGTAACATCAGCTCCGGTTAATTCAGAGTCAAATCAATTGGTTCAGCCAACTGAAATTTTAGATAAGAATTTAGATGCTTCTAACAAATCATCCTTGACTAGAAGTGATGTTCTTATAGATGGGATATTATCGGCTGAAGCGGAGGAAGTAGTGGGGTCCGTTATCACTGGGCGTTCAGAAACTTCCATCTCCAAGTCTCATAGAGATGTGGATGTGGTAAAATCTATAGCCTCTTACCATGTTATTCTGTGATTGTATACAATTTTATTTGTTCTAAGTTCTGTTGTTTTCAGAGTGCAGAAACATCTGTGGGGTTTAGACTTCCTGAAGACGTTATAGGTGTGTCTACAAGTGCAGCTAATGTGCCCAGTGGTAATTTCTAATTGTCATGTTGATTTTGCTAATTATAGCTACACCGAAATAATCTCCAATTGCTTTAGTTGTGATTTTGTCCATACTAGACTGTTGCGTGTTAGTACTGACTCTATGAATCCCCCTTGTACTTAGAGAGACCAACTCTGGACGCTTGCACTACCCAGATTGAAGAGGAGATATCTGGTTTCCCTGATGTTGCTGTTGCGAGCACTTCCCCTTTCAGGCCCTGTGCTGCTCAAACTGCTCATGATCTTCCCTTATCTTCGGCAAATCAAGACTTGGGGAACCTCAAGGAAGCCCCTGTTAGTGATGCTGGAGACTTTCAAATAGATATGGAGCAGGTGCTAGTTGTTATTAGACCACTGTGGCTATCATTTGTTTCATTTCGCAATGTTGTTTAATTGATTTGGCTCATGTTCTATATGTGTTCCTCACTAAAACAGGTAGACAATGAATTTGCTTGCTATGAAGCTGATGATATATTGAGTGAGCCTGTCGCTGGTTCTGGTATGCCAATAGAAAGTTTGGATTGTTTGAACTGTTCTTCCTTTTCTTTCCCTCTACCTTACCATATATGTGTTTATGCTGTTAGGAAAAAGAGCTGTCAAATTTCAGCCTAAGCCCAAGGCACAAAGTAGTAGGAAGAAGGATACAGTTGAGGTTGTTTCTCATGTCCCAGATGGTTCAAGGGCTCCTTCTGAAAATCAGCATCTGCACGGGGGTGGTTCAATTGCTGCTGGTGAACCGGATACTGTTTCTGATCTTTCACTTGGGAGGCTTGATGGAGATTTTTACATTGAAACTGCCACAGCTCAGTCTGATACTGTAGAACTGGAAGATATAGATTCATGGATGAGCCCACATTTACCAAAAGAGGTAATACGACTGTCCTCACCATCAGCAATCAACGGTGTTTAACACTGTAACGTATGTTGATGATGATCCAAAATTTTTAAATCTGGATTTGACATGATTTCTAATTTTTTTCTTTTTTAAAACATGACATATCAGAGTGGAAAGCATGGAAAGACGAATACAACTGATGCATCAAACTTTTCTCATGAATCCCTAGACACAGGACCTACGCCGCCAGGCATCGAAGCAAACGAGAGCGGATATGAATTCCTTGATGGTATAAATGATGGAATCCAGTACAACAATAGCAGTTCCCCTGCTAAAGCGCCTGATGAACTAGCCGTAAATAGAAATGAAAGTACTGAAGACAAGGAGTATGTAGGAGAGGAGCCATCAAAGAAGAAGAAGCCACGAAAACCAAAGAAAGTTGCACCTGAGAATGATAAACCAGCTAGAAAGAGGAAGAAGCAATCCAAGGTACCTGATGAATCTACTGAAGAACCTCGAAAGAAGTTCCCTCATGCTACTCGACGAAAAAGATCTGGTAACAAAATCTTATTGGTTATCTTGTATGCAGATGTATAGATTTCTTAGTGATTTCGTATAAATGGATGCATGCCTTTTGTCAAAATTCTTGATGTTGGTGATACATTTATCGACCTAATTCTCTTTCCTCACAGTTGACAAGTCCTTGCTTGAAGCTCCAGAGGATGAACTTGACTTTCAAAGAGTGCCAATCAGGGATTTGATCATATTAGCAGAGTATAGAGAACGCCAAGCGGTGCATATTTTTTATCCTCCAACTACTTTGGATGTAGTATCTTTATTTATACAAAATATCTAAGTTTCCCTGATTTATTTACGTGCAGAAGAAAGATGCACCAGTGGTGCAGCCACCATCAACCAATGAGAGGTAACATATGAATAGAATATGCTTGATCTTTATCTGCTACGGACAATTTAACTTGCGCAAGTTCAATCTTATTAACTGTTTCATCTGAAATTTACTCCATGATACTGGGTTTGCAATCAGCCAGTCATCATTTAGTCTGTATCCCCTTTTACAAGGTGCATGTTTTGAAAGTGCCTTCTCCAGTTCTTCTAACACCATAGCTCATTAGCTTTTATTACCAACATTGAGCAGCACTCAAGAAGTTGAATGCCAATGTTAACTATTGATGATTATACCTAAATCTCATTACGCATGAAACATTTGAATCCAGGACTAGTATTTGTTTGGTTCTGGTGAACCACTATGGTTGGGCTATTTTATCCCAGCTAGCTAACTCTTCAGTTTACAGTAGAACTAGTGACATGCTGGGAACTTATACTTAAGAGAGCAATATGGGCTCTACTTGTTTTTCATACATGTTAAGTTGTCTGGAAATGGTCGGAGGGCTCATCTTATTGTACAAACCTCCCTAAAGCATATATTCCTACGTTTCAGTCTGTCACTTCCTAGTGATCTCTATGGCTAAAAATTGATAAAGTAAAGTTTGGTTGAGGAATGGAGCTTGCCAATGTCTAGAAAAGTAATTTTCTTCTAAGCTTTATCTTCTTGAGGACTGTAAACTACTTGGCTGTCCTTATATATGTTCTTGTAACTTCTATGTTGCAGGACTGATGACAGCTTGCTGGAGGATCCTTCTTATGACTATGATGACTCATTGGGTTCTGACCAAGATACAGGTTCTTTGGATAATCCATCCATTAGAAGGGTCCTAAATGATACACGCTGCTTCAACTACCATACTCATGGGAAAAGAAAGAAGCCAATAAGGTGGTCGAAACAGGACACTGAATTGTTTTACCAGGTTTCTCCCTCTTTGTTCCCTTCTACTCTAGCACTTGTTGATATAATAAGGACACCTGAACTTTGTAAAGAGCAGTATAATCTTGTATACTAGCGAAGAAAGGTCTCCTTGAATTTTCAAATTTCATATGTTTGCAGTAACTATTTGAATAGATTGCCAATTGTTTTTGCTGCTAAAGAAAATAACAAAAGTGTATAAAAGAATATTATTGACTTAGAAACTGAATAATGAATATAATATCCTCTTAGTGTGTTTATTCTCTTTGCAACACTTGTAATTGTATATGTGAAATAACTTCCTGAAGATAGAAAAAGGAAAAACATGGATATCAGAAATAAAAGGGAACAACTTCCAACAGGTAATTTGGTATTCCTGTGACCCAGAGGGGCTGGCTGCTCTCTGATCAAATTTCTTTGGCTGCTGTACCGGGTGATAGAAGTCTAGAATCAAGAGAAAACTTTATAAATTTGCAATTTAGAGATAAATAGGGCCGGCATCAAAGCAAAATTTTGGGCCCCAATGAGATTGAAAGAGTACCTGCTCAAGCTTCTAAGAATTGAACTTTGTTGGGATTTCAGCTGACATACGTGCATCATTTTGATAAGGTTCTCCCTTGTTGAATTATAAAAGTAAAGAATGGTTCTCTCTCATCAACTCAAATTGTTCAGAACAATTCATGTTTCACACAGTTGAAGCAGCCTGATAAGCAACCAAAGCTGTTGTAGTTGATAATGTAGATAATGGTGACATACGTCATTACAGTAACTCATACACCAAACAAAAGTGTAGCTACCGTTTCTGCTCTCATAAGGACTTGTTTATCACTTACAAATTGGTTGAAGGTGAAGGTGTAGTGTTGATGCGTACTAAATGTCTAAAGTAAGGTTGATGGTAGAGGTACAAATGGGATTAGGACACACGATTGAGTGATCAGAATTATGTCTGTCCATATGTGCATTCTTGTTACATTCTATATAAAAGGATAAAGTGAAGTTAAAAATAAATATTAATTAAAAATTTGAAATATAAGTACAAAATGAACTAAACTAATATAATCATTTATTTTCACCCCCTTGTTGTGTTTTAGATTATTTCTTGGGTTTCTATTGTTCGTCCTAAAAATTTAGTACTTTGATTACATGATGAGTCAAACCTGTCTTGATCTGTGTTTTAGGGTGTGCGGCAATTTGGAACTGACTTGTCATTGATAGCAGAGCTTTTCCCTGAGCGCGATCGGAGCAATATTAAATTGAAATATAAAAAGGAAGAACGCCAGCAACCTATGAGGCTTCATGATGCTCTGACTAGTAGAGCAAAGGGTGTGTTTGTCTGCTTCTGGCTTTTAACTATTTATCCTGCTTTTAACATATACCATTTTATGTACTATTTCTTATAGTATTAATTTTCAAATAGAAGTGCACATAAATTTAAGGGTTTTACATGTACAGTATCACAGTTCAAGTCTGACTGCATCTTTCTTGGTGTAGATAATGTATGTTTAAACCTGCTGTAGAGAGAGCTAACACTGGGTTTGAAGTTGTTCCAGTGAAGTACATTAAGAAGAAACTTCATACCCTTGATCTCTTTTGACAAAACATAGATGTTTGTGCTGTCGTGTGGGTATGTGTGTGGTTGAGATATATGTTTAGGGACTATTGCATTGTGATAAAGTATACATGCCTTCTCACTGTACATCACGGTTTATTTATCCGCTCATTTTTTACAAGGACCCTGTCTACTTTTTGAGAAAGACTGTGAATGCCTCGTGTACAAGACCCTTCTGCAATTTAACAATCCTGTCTATCTAGGAGAATATGGGCAGATTCCTTTAATTGTTTGTGTTATATTTCAAGGGTGAGATGTGTATTTTCACTGTTGGACCGGTGGTGGTGTGTTTGATGTAAACACTGAGCCAATTGAGATTTGCGTCCTAAACTGAATGCTAAGGTTACTTTTGAAGGTGTTTTTGGGAATTTTGGAGTCTCCTACAATCATTATTAGTGATCATGAACTAAGTATTCTCAGTTTAACATCATATATGAACTCGTGTTAACATAGTGATTTTCACCACTAAGATTTGATGTGGTTCTTCTTTGTTTAAACTTTTGAGTACCCAGAGTCATAGGTGGTTGCGAGTATTTTGATGTTTCTCCATAGTTGAATTCTTTCTCCTTAGCCTAACGGGAACCAAATGAAATTCTGGTACAATAAGATATACTCCCTCCGTTCCTTATTAATCTTTCAGAAACCACTAAATTTTTGTTCCTTATTAATCTTTCAAAACCAACAAATCACCAACTCTTTCCTATAATACCCCCAACTAAATAACCAATACAATAACAAATCTTACTTTCTCTCTCCAATCACTCTACTTTTTTAAAGAT
>BSSO01001194.1:0-25243 GCA_030267885.1 Mesembryanthemum crystallinum
ATCGACAAAAATCAGCTTGAGAACCTAAATTTGAAATGTTTCACCCAGAAATATACATTAACCTAAGTTTTAGGCAACTAAAACTAGATGTGTTCATTTCAAATTTTTAACTGAAACGACCTGCAACGAATTGAAATAGCACTGAACTAATAGTAACATGTGGGAGAAAAACAAGTTGATGATTTGAATTGAACAAAAATAAGATTGAATAAGGTGATAAATGCACCGTAAAATCAAGTAATCCTATGGAATCAAGGATATAGGAAAAAAAAAGAATAATAAATAAATACGTGAATTGATAAACAAGGGAACTCACTAGGGTTTCCTTGCCAAAAGTTTCTTTCTTTTTCCTTTAACCGAGGAAAGCTCATGGAGTATTGGGGTTTCAATTTTCAAATAAGGACGTGTTGATCACTATGCCTAATTGCTAAACGTGGGCTAAGCTTACGAATAGATCATCTCAAAAAAAAAAAAAAAAAAAAAGCTTACGAATAAATAAGTAAATTGGTTATGGGGGCTGATTTATTTGTAATTTGTTTGAGAAGTCCACAGACCACATGTTCTCTCTAATAACTTCTCTCTTTCTCTCTCCTCAGTGAAATGGTTTTGGTGCCATGACCATCTATATGATTCCTTGCTGAGAATTTCATTAATTGATAACACCAACAAATTCTTGGATTGTGCATGTACTAATCTACTTCTTTATTAATGTAAACCATTTTTTTTTTTTTGACAAATGAGAATTTTGACAAATATTTTGATTAAATGATCGATGACTGTTGGTTATCCTTATCCCCCATTAGAGTGCTGGATTTCTCCATTTAGAATACTCTTTTTCCCAATTTTCGTTTTTGCGGAATTTTGGGATGTGAAATGGTGAGGTTTTGTTAGTGATGGTGAGTTGGAGGAGCAATTATTACGTTCTTCGGGACCAATGGTCTCTTTGTCACATAATAAGTAAAATCATCTCTATACAATAATTTCTCAAGTCGGAGAGAAGTAATGTCATCTCAATTTCAAAGATATTTCACATCTTTTTGTTGACCGCTATTATAGCCTACGAAGCACGGAAACGGCTAAGCAATGGCGTTTCCCGCCTCCGAAACGTTTCGTGGACGAAAACGCCTAAGAAACACATTAGAAACATTTCGTCTTAGTCTCAAAACGGTTGGATGGATTGGAGACGTATTCGAAATGCGTTCGAAACGTGTGGGCAGCTTTAAAGGCGATTACTGGGAGTATTTATTTATGGAAAAAAAAAAAAATAGGAAACGAAAAATACAGTATGAGTCTATGAGAAACGAAAAGAAGCCAAACAATAGAAGTGAAGAAAACCCAAAAACCTCGACAACTCTGTCTCTCTCTATCTCTCTAACCTCCGGCGCAGCTAATCGGCGCTACTCTATTCGGCGGCAGGTCGTGGGTCGGCTCCTCTGTGCTCGTGGGTCAGCCGGTCAGTCACCTTCGTTCATTTTTTCCGGCGACCTTCATTCTTCTCCGGCAAGCCAGCCACTGTTTGGTGAAATTCTCTTCTATTTCTCTCTCTCCCGGTCTTTCCACCTCTGTTTTTTTTTATTGTGTTTAGAATTTTGATTCTGTTAGTGTTAGTAGTTGGTTAAGTGGCGTTGTTGTGGACTTACTTGCTGTTTTATCATTATTTTGCCATTTCCCCCGTCCCCGTCCCCGTCCCCGTCCCCGTGCAACATAGCATAGATTGCAGCTGAGTTAATTGCTCAAAAGATGTTGAAGTGGCGGGCCCCCCACCGGTGAATGTGATGGGCCCAAGGTAATCTCCCTTGTTGCCCTGTGTCAGGGCCGGGACCGGGGGTGGTTATAATGACTAAGCAAAGTTCATGTACTGGTATTTGACCTCATCTCACTAAAAAGAGAAGAATGGGGGTTGAGGTTCGTTGTGAAATGTGTACTTGTGAATTCCTTATAGAATGAACACTTGATGGCTCACTGCAATTCATTACACCAAGGGATAACCTGTCAAGGAGAGTGAGTGAAGCCAACAGCGCAAGTTTTGCCAACTATGTGAAGTGAAAGGACAGGAGAAAAACAAATGCTCAGGAGTAGACTGCTGACAAAGTACACAATCAGAGGGAACAGTGACATTAATGTGTAGAAGCCTGTCAACAGTGGGTTGTTTACTTTGAATGGCCAACCAAAACAAGAACCAATTTCAGGGGAGAGGTGCAAATATTTCCATGGAGGTCTTGTATAAGCAGGTAGCATGCCCGGATAAATTGTTTTGATGGTGTGCTGCTGGTGCTACTGCTGTATAGGCTGCAAGTGTCTCCTAACTTACATTTTTCTTTTTTTTCCCTCTAAAGCCAAGTAGCTTGGTGGCGGATCACTATAGACCAGATATTCTGAGACTTGATGTAATGTAATAGCTATGAATCCATCGAATCCAGAGGCTGTCCTTCTTGCAGTGAGAGCCCAAAAGAGTTTAGATATAGCAGCTTTGTTCCACAAGGTTATGTTAATGGCATTAAGGCCATAACTCTTTCCCATGCATATAGAGCTCTTTTAGAGGTCTGATGAGACCCTGTTCAGAGGAAGACTCTACAAATAGCTTCAATAATGTGAATGACCTTTTTAGGCAGAGTAAATATTTGACTCTATTGAGTCTGTAAGCTGAACAGAATACTCTTTATGGGCAGCAAACATCCACTCTATGAGAAAAGCTTGTAATTCACCCTTTAATTCTCAAATAGAATTTTGTCAATCAAAGGGATGTACTACAACAATTCTCAGCTTTTTTGTTAAGAGTGGTACGCTTAAGTATTTGAAAGGGATGGTACCTTCAGGGAAGCCCGGATAATTGGAGATGCATTGCTTAGCATCAGTAGATACCGCTACATAATACACAACACTCTTTTGAGGATTTGCCTGTAACCCTGATACTGAAGAGAAGTGCTGGAAGCCTCGAGTCTCTCATAAAGGAGCTGAATAGAAATAGGGTCAACTTTGCAGAAAAGGAGGTCATCTGTAAAACTGACATGAGTGATCCTTAGCTTGGCACACTTTGGATGGAAGTTAAAGTCAAGGTCTCAAGGATTGCTGGAGCTGCTTCATGCTTGTGTTGAAATATGTTCCATAGCTACAACAAATTGGTAAGGAAATATTGGGTCTCATTGCCTAAGACCTTTCTTAGGTTAAAAGGGTGGGGTGAGGCCACCCATTAACAAGGACAATGTAAGAGACTGATAGACACTAGTGAGGCAGGTCATGATTCAGGTGACAAACTTCTGAGGAAATCCCATATCAAGAAGGACTTGCTGCAAAAATGGCCACTCAAGAGAATTATAGGCTTTCTAAAGAACTTTTAATGTACATCTAGGTGAGTTGCTTCTATTGTAACCATTGATTAATTCCTGCCCAAGGATCACATTATCCAGATACTCCTATCCTTGGTAAAAGCTGACTGAGCAAGATCAAGAAGACCACTAACCATCTCTTTAATTCTATTTGTCATGATCTTAGCAATGATCTTAATAAAATGTTGTACAACAGCCTTTAGGTGTAAATCTTTGACATAAGCAGGGTGTTCACCTTGGAATGAGAGTAGTTGTTGTGATGCTCGTAGACTGTATAAGCTTGCCAGTATAAAAGAATTATTAACTGCACTAATGATATCAGCAGATATATGATAGGCCATGCTGCCTTGTAAAACTCAGTTGTGAAACCATCAATCCCTGGTGGTTTATCTACAGGTAGCTCAAAGATAACCCGCTTGGTTCCTCTTGTGTAACCTCTTTGCAAAGCTGCTATTGTTGACTTATATTGAGAGATGGCCCCTGCCTCACAGTATCAACATCAATCATGGGGAGACTTGAGTGGCAGATACCCATTAGATTGTTGTAAAAAGAGATAATCCTCTGCTGGATTAGGTAGGATAAGTGAGCTTAAGATTGTGACTATTACAGATCATGTGGATGTGATTTCTGGCTTTTCTAGCCTTGATTTCAGCAATGAAGAATTTGCTATTGCAATCTCCCACCTTGAGCCTCCATGCATTAAATTTTTGTTTAGCAACTCTTGCCTCAATTAATTGTTGTTGCTATCTTGGAGAAGGTCTTTTTCTTGTTGGATAGGATCAGAATTGAAAGGGTCGTGCAACAATTGCTTTTGAACATTTTCCAGCTAATGTTGTAGGTCAAGGAGATAGCTTGTTGCCTTGGAACAATTTTTAGTGATCCGCTAGAGGCCAGCTTAATGCTTGAGCTTTTCTGCACCTTGAACATTGAATAGCCAGAATTGGTTTGATTTTAAGCTTGAGTAAATGTCAGCAAAAGAAAGGATGAGCTGTGAGTGCATTGAGGAACCTGTAGGGCTTTCTGACATGCTGATTGTGAATGCAGGTAGAATAAACCATAGGGTGTGATCAGAAAAGGAGGGTGCAATTTATTTATGGTCAGATCACCATAAGTAGATATCCATATGATATACCAAAACTCCAGTCAAGTTTGCTCTAAATTCTAGTGGTGGCCTCATGCTTACTACACCAAGTTTAAGTCCCATCCCACTTTTAAAGGTCTGCTTATTGATCAACTGTGCAACGGTTCCTCACCCGAGGATCTCTTGGAAGTTGTTCATTGGTTGAGTGATGGTGAGGTCCTTCTTCCAAAAAGGGACAATGTTATTGATAGCAGGGTACAGATCATTGTATTGTGTGGGAAAGTTTACCTCCCATTTCTCCTCAGGTTGGTTTGAAGGACCTGCCTGTCCAGGCGGTAAGCATGGCTCTTCCAGATGTGGGGTACATTGTACCTGTACAAATGGTTGCAGAGCCTGACAAAGTTGAAAATGCTGCCAACAATAGTATGTCATCAGAGATTGTGGCTGATTATACATCTTTGGATTTAAATCTGTGGCAAAGTGGGGCTAGTGCTTCAGAGAATACCATGGTACTTCAACCACTTGGGCATGGGAGGGACGGCCGGGATCCACAGGCCCTTTTCCAAAATCTTGGGTTGCAGTTTGGGAATTCTGTTGATGTTAGAGTGTCCAGGGAAGTGTGTGGGGGATAGGAAGCGTCTTGATGAAGGTTCTTAGTTGGTTTTCCGCGGCTTTGGTGACCCTGTTAACCATAATAAGGTTTGGGATGTGGGTTATTCGAGGTCTGGGGGAACGAGGGGAAGATTCTCCGGCAATGTGCGATACTTTTTTGTGCTCTGGTGTCTTTGGATGGAGAGGAATAGAGGATTAATCATATTTTAATAAATATGTTTTTGCCAGAAGATCTGCTTTGGGATATAATGGTTTATTTAACTTCTTTATGGGTTTTTGCACTTGGGATTTTCCCTGGAGTTCTTTTCTTAGAAGTACAAAGGGATTGACAGGCTTTACACAGGCTTTACACTTCCCAGAGGACTTCTTGTCCTCTTCCTTGTACTCAGTCGATTCTTTATTAATATAATCACATTTTTATCTAAATATTTGAGAAGAAAGGTTTGATCAATTCATGGCTCTCCCTTTTTCAGGTTCTCTCTCTCTCCCTTTCTTTTTCTCTTCTTTTACCCATTGTTTTCTCTGTGCTTATTGATGAGTGGGTTTGTGAAGCCTCTATCTTTTTCCCTAGAAGAGCAACCCAGGCCCGCACGTTGGTTATTTCATTTGTCGTCTTTGTTGGTTCTTTATGCATTATGGGCTCCATCCATTTCTGGGGTTTTTCTTTTCGTGAATTTTTTTGGAATACTGTGTGCACACAAGGTGGTCAATTAGATGCTTTCTCAATTTCTAGTTCTTTGACAGTGTTAATAGTTGCAATTGGCACCTTAGAAGTTAGAACTTGTTACAATTAAATGAAGTTCCATGCACTGTTACTAATTTTTCCCTTTGTTTTCATTTTTGTGGAATTTAGTAGTTTCTAAACGTATTTCCTTCTAATTTGAGATAGCAGCAGCAGATCACTTCCGAACAGTTGGAAAAATTCTCTCCTTGATTGTTCCTCATGAAGCTTGTAAGTTGTCTCATATGTTTTTGGCAGTTCATTAATTTAGTATCATATGATGATTCATTCTCACTTCCGTTTCTCCTGTCTTTCAACAGACTTGTCTAAGCAAGGGTCATAGTTATCATTTTCCTCCTTGCCACATAGTTGAAATTGGTGGGTTCCGCATCTTGCTGGATTGCCCGCTGGATCTTTCGGCTTTGGCAGTTTTTTCCCCTGTTCCTGCTTATTCTGATAGAATACTTCAAGAGGCTTTTGATTGCACATGTCATGAGTCTTTGGAGAACAATTCTCAAGGTCCTAAGCGGCAAAAGGTTGAAAATACCATCGATGCTAGTAGTTTAGTTCATGCAGTTCCATGGTTTAAAACTGTTAGCAACTTGCACCTATGGGATATTTCTTTCGTTGATGCCGTGTTGATCTCAAGCCCTATGGGAATGCTTGGATTGCCATTTTTTACTCGTGCTAAAGGTTTCTCCGCTAAGGTGATGGATCATATCCTTTTTTGTTGGTTTTTTGAAGTTGCTTTGTTGCTTTTCCTCTTTCCCTTGCAAATTTGATTTGAATTGCTTGTTTTGGTTCCTGATGATCAGATTTACGCAACTGAAGCAGCAACAAAAATTGGGCAGCTTATGATGGAGGATCTTGTTTCCATGCACAGAGAGTTCATACAGTTTTATGGGTCAGAGGATTCAGGTTGTGCCCAGTGGATGAAATGGGAAGAGCTTGACAAGCTTCCATCTTTAATGCAAGAGATTATTGCAGGCAAAGATGGGACGCAAGTAGGTGGTTGGTTTGCATTGTACAGGTAATATGCGTATGCAATATGTACTAGATGATATTGTTACTATTGAGATCCCATTATTGCTTTTACTTTCTTGGACAAGAGAGAGTGACTTTGATTGAATGTTTCATGTCATATTGTAATACTTCATTTTAAGATGAGTCCCTACAACTTAAAGTACATTTAACAACAAAAATTGGCATTTTGCTGATTTGCTGTGCATTTGAATAATAATTTGGGCCTTCCTGCAGCCATAACAAACTTCCCGCAAAGAATTGTGCATAGTGCATAACATGAAGTAATGAACTCAGTCCCATGACCTTGACACATATTAGAAATTAGGTGGCATTCTTATTTTGAGCTGGAAGGTTATGATTTATGAAATGAGCTTTATTAGAGAATATGTTTATTAGTGATGATAAAAATCATTAAGAATCTGAACAAGGGTGTAATCTTGGATACAGTAAATCAAATGGATCAAGTTTCTTTACGAATATTTGAGGTGTATGTGATAATGTCCTCATTGTTCAAGATCATGCTTCACAAGCGTACTTGCAATATCTTTTCCTGTGTGTCTCAGGGTTTGCTTTTGTACTCAATTAAATTTCCAGTTATATTTCAGCCGATGTCATTTAAAATTGCTTGGTGCTTCACTTCATAAGCCTAACAGTAGTATCTACATTTGAGATTGTGATGGTAGATGCTTTCCAGTGCAGCTGATGTGAAGGATTGTATTCAGAAGGTAGAGTCACTTAAATATGCTGAAGAAACTTGTTATGGGGGCTCTTTAAATATCAAAGCATTCAGCTCTGGTCTTGATATTGGCACATGTAACTGGGTGATAAAAAGTCCAAAAAGGGATGTTGTGTTGCTATCTAGCTCATTGTTGGTGTCTCCTCAAGCCATGAATTTTGATTACCATGCTCTTCAAGACCATGATGTTATACTGTATTCGGATTTCTCCTCTCTTAATGGCTCGGAAGGTGCTGAAGATGAGATGAATGACTCAGCTTCAATGTAATCCACTTTCTCACTTAACAGTGTAATTAAGTGCAGTTTTTGATAATTATTTTTTTGAAATAAAGATGTATATATATATCATTGCCGGAAGTAAAAGAAACTAGATGTCTATATTCGTTTTCCCTTGATGATTCTGCCATATTATCAATTTGATACATAAAGCTTGATGTTCTTTGGTCACTATTTTGCAGGAATGAAAATTCTCAAGGACCATCTGTAGAGTCACTGCTTAACTCTGATGAGAGTTTGGAGGAAGAGGAGAAGCTAGCATTTATAAGTTCATGTGCCGTTGATGCCCTCAGAGCTGGAGGTTCAGTTTTGATTTCCATTGGTCGAGTTGGAGTGCTTTTGCAATTGTTGGAGCAGATATCATCTTCCCAGGAATTTACAACTTTGAAGGTAGCGCAACACTCTGATATACTTAAGTATTAATGGATGATTAATCAAACAATATGATGCTAAGCATCATAAAGTTATAAACCAATTTCTCTATTGGTGATATATATTGAATTTTAAATATGTACATAGAGGACTGCAATCAAACGAAATGTTCATGCAATATTCGTAGGGGAGTATTCAAATTATTGTTCTTCACTTCAGCTGACAGTCAGAATAACTGTGATGCACTTTAAGGAAGGAATATATGAGCAATCATAAGCATAAGTTGATTTCTGTAATTTTGTTGTGCTGCCTTTTCGGCTATTGAGAGTTGGGACACATGGGAATGTTCCTTTAAGATCTTAGGAAACTATTGAGTATATATAGGTTAATAATTCATTTAATCTCAACAAAACTGCAGAAATCTTCTTCAGAGATCTGATAAATTTCGTCTTGGTATTAAGGACGGTTTGTATGGGGTATAGTCTATATACTTTCAGCCTTCAGGTTATAACACTTACATACTTTGAAACATTTGGTCACTGGGAACTCAAGTCATTTTATTTATTTATTTTATTTTATTTTATTATTAGTATTATTATTTTATTTTTATTTTTTTGGTAAGACAAGTGGTTGTTATTACCAACTAAATTTTTTTGGGCATTTGAAATCCATAGTCTTTGTAATTCGTCTGTTTTGGTTCTAGTCATACTGGCTCTTTTGGTACCAACTTCAAAAATCCTTTCCCCCCCTTTTTTTTACTTGTAATTTTTGTGGGTCTAATTAATCTTCTCATCCTAGTACCCCTACAACAAGGGTGTGGGTGTTGCAGCAAAACCATGAAATCCTACCAAGCGGTTGTTTCATATGCATGATTTGGCTGTTTCACTTCTCTGTGTTGTGAAATTGGTAGAAAGGGGTCTTAAATTGAAATTAGAGAATGGCTGGGTAGGGGAACAATTAGCAGATACTAGTTTGACAATAGGCATGGGGGATGCAGCTCCAAACTTATCCAAGGAACCACTTAAACAACAAGCAAAATTCAAAACTATGAAGAAAGGGATGATAGCTGAGCTTTCAGTTTGAACAAAGGTTTCTTCTTGTCTGCCCCCCCCCCCCCTGTTGCGATGGTCGTATAATTTGAAACAAGGAGTTGTGAGGGATTTGAACCTGACCTCATTACAAAGTTTTTCAAGTTCATACTTTTGTTACACTGCTACGTTGCTTTTCTAGTGATTTCATCTATTGAATAAAGTTATACAGACCACTAAAGTTTTGTGTTTATGGTCATATAGGACACCCGCGTATAGTTTTGGTCATATAGACTGCTAACGTTCTAATATTGGTTGTATATACCATTATGTGGTCGAGAAGGGGAGAGTGTAACACACTCTTCACCACTACAAGTGGAACTAGTCTTTTGATACCTTTGAAAATAATTACTTGCCTTTTTTTGGATAAAGTTAATTTATATTATTTATAGGACAAAGAAATTTACAACAATAATTTCAAATAACTAATACTTTATCATATTTTGACGAAATAAATGAGTTATCTTAATTAAATACAAGGACAAGTTATGAGTTACTTCTTAATGTTTCATTAAGTTTTTTGAGGGGTAATAATTCCTTAATTATAAATCAATTAAATTACGAACAAATTTTTGAAATGAAGAATCTATTTTGTGAATTTTTATGCAAAATTACAAATGGAAGTGGAGGATGTTATGAAACTGGAGTTCGCTGGAGCAAAATAACAAAGATATGCAAAAAATTGATGAATAAGAAAATAAATGAAGTTTTTCGTGAATTTTATTAGTTCTACATACATGAAAAGAATAAATTTAATACTACATAAACACATGATTATTGGCTGGTGGTGTTTGTGACTCACTCTCCGCTTCCTCTACCACGTAGTGGTGTCTATGATCTGAAATTGAAACGTTAATGGATTACATGACCAAGACTCAACGTCGATGTTCTAGATGACCAAAGTGCTAAACGTTAGTGACCTTTATGACCTTTGTTCTCATCTATTTTATAATCTTGTTGATCATCACTTTTGGTCAGTTTCTGGGACTATGATTGAGATAGTTCAAGACATTGAGCTTATGCGACTTGAAGGAAATGGAAATTTTTGTCCTTGTTCTTGTTGTTTCACTTCCTATGATTGAGATAGGTCATGTACTGCTGCAAATACGTGTTTTTGTCTTTTTCTTGGTAATTAGGTTGTCTTTCTCAGTTTGACGAGACAAATAACCATCTGGTTTTTGGTGGTAGGTTCCCATATTTTTCATTTCTTCTGTTGCTGCAGAACTTCTATCTTTCGCCAACATAATACCAGAGTGGCTGTGCATACAGCGGCAGAAAAAGGTATGCTTATGAGCAGCTTGGGCTTCTTATATGTCATGCTGTTAATTGAACTGAGGCTGAGAGTACTAGGGGTATTATGTGGTTCTTTTCACAGTTGTTTGCTGGCGAGCCATTATTTGCACATGTGAATCTTGTGAAGGAGAAAAGGCTTCATCTGCTTTCTTCAGTCTGTACACCTGATCTATTGTAAGCCCCTTCTTTTTCTCTTAGTTTAAAGTTAATATTTCAGTAGTTTCTGTGCTTTTGATTATGTCTACTTCGGAACCCTAAGGGGGTACCTCAATTGGTAAGAGCTCTGAGATCTATTCCATAGGTCCCAAGTTCGAGTTCCCTTAGGGCCACTGGAGGTTTTTCTGGTCGTTAAAACAGTTGCGTTAGATAAAGTTGTTCTCAGATAGAAGTCCTGGGGGTGAGGATGCTAAAATGCTACGACAGGCGCTGAATGCACTTGCTCCTTTATTATGTCTCAGTTTCGTATCAGGAGTGACATAGTTCTACCAACTTTAACAATACATCTACAAGCATTCATCAAGTGCTTATACATTCCCCTCTTCTCTTCTCTCTTTTTCCCCTTTTCTCTGGGGATTGGGAAGTGTCACCAATGCATTTAATTGAAACTTCTACAGGGCTTTTATTACTAAAAGCCGTAATTTTTGGTTTTGATTGGTGAATAATCATTTCGAGGCAACTACACTTTTAGGAACTAAATCTAAATAACTGCGAAAAAGTTTCAGAACTGCGGATTTAGTTTCTACATTAGAAGATCTAGACTAGGATTATCATCTGAATAAGAACAAATCCTTTGAAGTAAACCCAAAAAGTTAAGGAGTATTTATAGCAATTTATATAAAATCGTTTTTTTTAAATAGGTCTGATAAAAATTACAATTCACTTTATTTAAAGCTGCCAACATATTCTATTAACCTTTACTTTCTCTCTTTCATCTTTCCCCTCACCATTCCCCTTTCACCCTATTCAATGATACCTTTTTATCGTTCTTTTTCATTCACTGCATTTCTTTCTGAATATTTCCCCTTTTCTCTCCCAACATCTCCTCTGTCTCTTCCACCAAAATTGTGCTCTGTCAAACACTATTATTCGAATTATGTTCATAACATGCATCAATGATTTGTGAACTCAAATTTGAGTTCGCTAAAAACTGGTCATATTTTTCAAATACACTTTATGGATAACTATGACAAACGGAGTTCAGAGAAATGGTGACTGGCAAGGATACTATAGATCAAGTTATTATTTTCGGTTGCCAATAACATGGTCCTCCACCTGGCTCTAGGAGCTGGGCGTAGAAATGACTCTTCACTCCCACATCTTTGTTTCAGATGTAAGAACACAGACCTCCACCCATCCATATCCATCTCGGGTAGCAAGCTCCATAAGCTGGGGATACAAGTTAGTCCCGCCCCCCTTTCCGCATATCTTCCTCGTACAAGTTTGAAGCATCCCCGAATTTGCTCCACAATGAAGTATTGGAGTCCCAAAGCATGAACTTGGATCTCTAGGATAGAAGGTGCTTAGACAGTGACTAGAGCAAATCCTCTTGGTTTACACATTAAGCAAATTGAAGAGAGAGAAAAACACCAACTGTAGCTCCTTACCTTCGTGAGTCATTTCATGAATCTCTTTATCTTCAAATGGGCACAAATTACTGAATAAATGGAATACGTTAGGCATTTGGAGATGAGGTTGACACTATTTCGTATTTGGGTGACAATTTGCCACTTTTACACTCTGAACCCGGGTGTGTACGCAACAGAAGGAGACAAAGGAGGGAGAAACTGTTAAGGAGCAATGTTGATGGTGAGGACAATAATGCTGGTGGCGGTGATGGTTTAGTGATTGGTTGCCATGTAACTTTGGGTATTGGGTTCTATAGCAATTCTTTTAAGAAGGAAAAGTAATAGTATTATGAAAGATTAAAGAGCACCAAAGTACAAGAAAGAGGACAAGATAGAAATTAAGACTTATGAGGAGGGAATAAACATAAAAAGTGAAAAAAGAATTTCATTGAAGTAATTGACGATAGCAGATAGTAATTGATGATGGCAGAGAGTGCATCCATCAATTAAGTAAAATATGTGGTTTTGTCTTGTATGTATTGTAGTTCTAAGTGTTTCGTCTAGGGTCTTCAACCAACGAAATTAGAGTTCGGATCACATATCTTTTTAGAAGTTCAAATCTCAAATCTTTAATTTTGTTTTCTTTTTCTTTTTGGCAAAGAAATTCTTGATTTTATGGTTAATTCCTTTACTTTTGATTATGTTGCAAGCATGAGAAGCAATTTCTTACATATTTACTTTTAGAGAGTTATGCGGAATATCCAACACAGAGGTGTCTGGAGGCGGTCTTCACTGTTTACAAAAGTTTGTTAAGTTTTGATCTACAGTGTATGTTGAAGTGTCCCTATCTATCTCCAAGTATTTCTATCAGATACACTTATGTCAAAGTGAATTGAGGTGTACACCTTGACCAGCAGCAATAATGCAAACTTCTTATGTATTCTGAGTCTATTGGTGTTGTGACTGGATAAAGAAGAATTAATACTACTGTGGAGACAGTTTACATCAGAATCTTTTGTTTTCTTACTACTCCTTGTTAATGGTTTCCTAACATTTATGCAATTTGGAGGACAATACTTCTTGGACTGAGGGAGTTTAAAAATTCAAGCTAGAGGATCTTTCTTTGTTGGAGAACCTTTAGATGCTTGCATTGCATCTCTTTTGAAGTAAAATCTTGGTCCACAGAAATATTTGGCAGGAACCATGCATAGTATTTACTCCTCACTGGAGCCTGCGGATTGGGCCTGTTGTTCATTTCCTTCAGCGTTGGCGTGGTAATGAAAACTCATTGCTTGTGCTAGAGGTGATTTACTTACTTTTACTTTGGCATATAAGCCTTTTCAACTCCCATCTTATATCGCATAAGACTGACTGTGAGTGTTGCAGAAAATGCCGGATGCAGATCTTGCTCTTCTACCTTTTAAACCACTGGCAATGAAAGTCCTTGAATGTTCATTTCTCTCTGGGATAAGGCAAGTTATAATATTTCTGTTCTTTCTTTTTTTTCTTTTGATGTTCCATACATATTTTACAAGACACATTTCCCTAATGGATGCAATTTGTTTAAGGAAGGGGTTGTTTCACTATTGTTTGTGCCTCATTCATACTTTTTACGTTTCACAATGATTGTCATTCTTTCTACCTTGCTCAATTCAAATTGGCTGTCCTATTTTACACGACACCTATTAGGCTATTTTCCTTCTATGAATGGCGCTTCCCCATGTCTGTGTCCGTGTCCGTGTCGGGTGTCCATATCCGTGTCCATGCAACCTAGCCTCCTACTATTGGTTTTATACTCTCGATTTTGGTGAAAGGCAATTAGGACAATCACATTAAAAATGAAAAGTTCTCTCTCTCTCTCTCTCTCTCTCTCTCTCTCTCTCTCTCTCTCTCTCTCTCTCTTCATTTCTTTTATTTTATTTTTAGACAAGTCTGAGGAGAGGTTTTGGTGTGACTTCTTTTCATGTGCTCTCATGTATTAGGTATTAGGAGTTGATCACCATCAAAACCCACCAGTCCTGCTATTGTTGAGCTGCTGTATACATTTCTCCATGGAATCCAAGCAGGGAATTAAAATAAAAATAAAAATTAAGTTCTTGTTATCTCTGTCCTTGTGTTAGTGCGTCTAAGTTGAATCACTCTCCTACGTAACTGCATTAGTAGGTTAAGGATGTAGGGCCCTAGGAAAACTACCGGGTAGTCCTGATCGCCCATGACGGAAGAAATATGGCTTCCATCCCACAACCACTACACACTGAACAGGCCCCTACTTAAAGCTCGGGTCATCCCAATACAACCAATGCTTGACTGGTGTGCTCGTGCATCACTTGGGTTTACTTTCATTAATCTAGGCCATCGTTTAAACCATCCACAGTACTTTTCCTGTAACTCCAGTTTGACATACCATCCTGGAAAGTACTTGTGTATGTTGACTACTTAAGAAAGGCCATTTAAGCAGTAGATGTTCATGTATATTGCATTAATCCGAATGCTAACATATTTGATCTACTGGGGCAGTTGATGTACAGTTTCTGGAGCTTCTTTGCATTATGGTTATTTGTCTTTCTGCTCTAGATTCATGCCATTGGTCTTTATTTATAGTGATTCTTGTTCTTATGACTGCTTCTCACACAGCTCCGAGGGAACCAATATTCCTAAACAACAGATAATTGTTCATGATCCTATCTGTCCAACAACACACTAGTTATCCCTTCTCATTCTTTGAGAGAACCATAGCTTCCTCCTGCTCATGACTCTTTTTTTGTCTTGTTTCAGATTAAATAAAGTTGCACCTTTACTGGAGAAGTTGCAGCCCAAGTGTGTCTTGGTAATTCTTGTTCCTCAGATTACTTAACTGAATGAAATCATTTTCATGTTTGGATTTCTATCCAGTTTTTTTACTTTGTTTTTTTGGGGGGCTTGAAATAGTTTCCTGAAGATTTGAGGACTGTTGTTGGCATTCCAAAGGCAACATCATTCTCGGTCATTTATTATGGGAATGACATGTTATGTGTTCCCAGCATAAAGCAATCCACAGAGCTTGGGATTTCAACAGATTTAGCCTCCCGTTTTCAGTGGATAAATTTCAGGGAGGAGGATATAAGTATTACAAGATTGAAGGGCGAATTGAGCATGGAACACGGAAAGCATTGGCTACTCTTGGGGTCCGACTCCAATAAAACCTCGATTGATCTGGGCACACTTTCAACTGTGTTACATGAGAAGGGTATTAAGACATCCACACTGCAAGCCACTAGTGATGGGTCCTGTACCACTTTTGTGTTAAAAATCGAGGAGCCTGGCAAGGGTTTAATAGAAGTGCAACCGACAAGGATAGCGATAAGCACATCTGATAAGCTCTTAGCTGCCCGCATTTTTGAGTATGTGGATGGTATTGTAACTAGCATGTAATTTGAAGCTTGAAATTGAACGCATGTGCTTTGTAAAGTTAGCTTCTGTGCTAAAATTCTAGATGAAGATCGAGAAGCCCGTAGGCAACCATGGTTAGAAATAAGAAGGTGAATCAGTATGTAAATTCGAGTGTTATACAGGTAATATAGCAGCCTTGTTGTACAACATGCTTCAACAATGTTCTATTCCATTGTGCCTGAAAACAGAAGCTTGCTTACAAAACCAGATGCCTTGTTTACATGTTGGTTGACTATATTTTGCGATGTTTCAAGTTGGTGGTTTTAAATGTCCATTGCCACTCGACAGATATGCTGTTCTAATAACTAATAAGCCTGAATAATTGATTTTTCAGATACTTTCTCCGTCACAAAATGAAAGTTTAGTTTGACAATTTATTTTGTCACCAAATAAAAATTACGTTTCCTTTTTTTTTTTTTTTTTTGTATATTGTTTACAATAAAGTTATCATCTTATCTTCACCCACTTGCCCACTCTCTCTCCTTCATTCACATAACATCGTTTTCTCTCTTCTATCACATGGTCATTTCACCCACCTAATAAATTTCAACCTAAAAGTCAAATGTAACTTTTATTCGGTGACGGAGGGAGTAACAATTAGTTGGGCATATATGGGCTTATGCGAAAGAACGCAAGAGGGAAGGTAGCCGTTTGATCAAGAATCATCAAATTGTTCCTACTTTTTCGTTTTACAACAGAGCTATTGATATTCTGTATCTTGCCATGACTATAGTTGAGGATGATGATAGTTTGTTTCATGATTTGGCTTTGTCTTTGAACTTTAATTTGGCGCCTTGTGCTCTTAAGCTCTAAGATTATGAACAACTAAGTAATTTAGCTCCATTGTGTTGGACTTTGATCCTGGTAATTCCAAAGCTCTATTTGGAGAGCAATGTCTTTTAAGAATATGGGATCCGCTCTTGAGGCACATAAGGACTTGTTTAAGGCTTTGGATTTTAAGCCAAATGACATAGCCAATTTAATGGAGCTTAGTATTGTTGAGAATTGTCTGAATGGTAGTGTAGGTGTCTTAGAGAAAAAGAACAAAGGTAAGAAACCAATTCTGAGATGTAGATAGGATAATCCTCAGGATAGTTCTAGTGAGCACCTTTCTTTCAACAAGATGATGAAGTGTTTTTACGTCTCTTAGTGCTGTTTATTCAGAAGTCACGGAAAGGTCGAACAATTGCTGGGTTTGGAGACTCGTATTTGGAAACTAATGATTCTGATTCTTTTATCTCGAACATTGATTCTTGTGTAAAGGACACAAGAGCAAAGGAGATTAAGCACCAAGGCTCGTCTTCTAATTACCCTCGACCAGGCAAGTTTGCCAAGGGGTTGACTATTAACCTCAATCTCGTGAGTCCAAAATTTGGTTTGTTAACCGACGAAGACGGGACTTTTCAATTTAACTATGACGATCTGATTATCTACATCTTGTTGTAGGAAAAGAAGCCTGCTTCTATAATCTTAAATAGTTGTCTGTGAAGCAAATCCGCATTCTCAATCCTTCCAAAGGAGTCTCACAAGAGGAGGAACTTCTTGGTATTAAAAAATAAAAATATCACTGAGTTGACTTCACAATTTAAACACACCACTTCACTTGAGAATTATATGAACTCTATGGATGTGGCCACATAGAGATTAAAGAGTTCATTTTGTTCTAATAGTGAGGATGTTTTTTCTAACTTGTTTAATTCCTCACCGTCAGTAATGGATATGGATGATCAACGTAGCAATGTTGCGGTTTCTTCGGTTGGTTTTCCTCAAGGCTTAAGAAGGTTATCCCTGCACTGAAGCTCCATTCACCCAGTTATAGGACACTTGAAAGACGTCCTAATTTCAACAAGCTCAAGAGCAAAAGTTCTTCTGCTGCTAACATTAATTGTGTTTGCAGGTACCAAGTTGGCTTGAAGCATAAGTCTTCCCCTTACTCTTCGAAGAAGAGCTCGTTCCCCAAAGGAAGAAGATTGTCTTTTTCTCCTAGCTATGTTATTGTTCCGTTTTGATTTCCACTAGTAGGAGACACTACTTTTTGTAGCTAGTGTAAGATAGGGTGTTTGAACCTTTTTCAAAAAAAAAAAAATAAAAAAAAAATGAAAAGGCATGCACGACATTTTCATGTATTTGCTTCAAACTTTACATTACCACAAAGAACACCATAAAAGGTGTCTCGATCAAGATAGTAAATTGTACAGATGAACATTCAAACCATTACCACAACATACTTCCAATCTTTAATTCTTTACATGCATAGTACATAGTTTAGTTCGTCACAATGTTGACAAAGGGGCGACACAAGTAATTCATATTAGATATAAAAATAATCAATGTCATCGGTCACACTGACAAGGAGGATTATCTGTGCGTGGTGCTTAAACATCTGTTCCAAGTAAGGTCAGCAGGGTATCCTTGTAGTCTCCTGATGTGTCACCAATAACATCGTCTTCAACACTAGTTTTGTACATCAAAGAATACTCGAACTTGATCTTTGCCATGTCTACTTCAGCTCGAGTTACTATTGCTCTTGTAAGGGAATCTTCATCTGTGCCAAGTCCAACAATAGAACTCCTAATAACCTGTTGACAGTATTCAATGATACACAGGTCAGCTTCATAATTCATTATGTTTGTAAATACTGGACAGTAGGGAACGAAATGAGCACCAGAGTTCAAAAGAACTAGCCTGAACTTTTATAGACGGTATGTTGGTGCGTTTCAGCAGATATGTGCTGATACAACTACTGTAATCCTAGTTATTTCACAGTTTCTGGAATCAGAAATACTGTTATGATTCAGACTATTTCTTAACTTCCACAAACCTTGTGGAAATGCTCAATTGGATTATCTAGACCAACTATATTATTTGAATTGGAGACAAGGACGGGATACAAGTTTGGATTTGAGGATCGGGTGTAGCCATTTCTAGAGAGCTGTGTCTGCTTTTGGCTTAAATTTTAGCGGTCATATGTCATATCAATTCTGGAAAGTTTAAGGATCTAATGTAGGTACTTTGGTTTGGAAGTGCAGAGTCACGGAAACATGACACACAGGTGCTATAAATAAATAGATGTTGCGATTACCTAAAGCTGGAGAACAATCAGGCTCACCCAATTAAATCCCAAATGAACTCATAACCTAATATTAAAACACATAATCTCAATAGTTGTACACCTAGCTAGATTGCAACATGTATTCTATTTAACTTGGAACAAGAAAAATAGAGACAAGCAAACACCTTACACATTCTGCAGAGGAGTGAGCAATCTATCGAAAAAAGAGACAAGTATATACACCCAACACATTCATCTGAGGAGTGGATAGCCTACAATCAAAGCGGAGAGACAGCAAAAAGGCATTCCTCAAGTCCTGGGAACACTGTTAATTGCTTACTCCACTCAATATGGAATTTTTGTCTTGAATAGATACTGAATATGCTAACCATGCGACCCTAGCACATGAATCTTTAAGTGTCCTATAATGAAAACTTAAATCTTCTATATGGTCCAAATGTAATGAAAACAATTATGCAGTTCACTAGTTGCATAAATGAGGGGATGGCTTAAATAGTCAATAAGAGGAAGATAATCTGTAGCGCTTACGCTTCACTTAAAAGTCTTAAAACTATTAGTAAACACACATTAACCTATAAAAATTATCTATTACTACATCTTTTGATAACAAAATAATTTCAAGAAAAGCAAGCAAATTAATCTGAAGCTGATAAGCTAAAGGGCAAGAAAATGAAGAAAACAGGAAAACTGCTGCAATATGAAAGTCATATNGGATCTCCATAGCATTCCCCAGAATCTGTATTATCAAATGTAATATTAGCAAGTTTAAAGCAAACAAATAGATAAGCAGAATCCATACTTCCAATCATTCAAAAATAGAAAAGTAGAAAATTTCTCAAAGACTATAAGCTCATGTTTCTTATGCTTTTAAATCGTTAAATAAGAGATCCACAGAATCACAGTATGAAGCATTATGTCACCTCAGCAAAGTGCTTCTCAGGGCATTCTATGCACAAAATGGTAATTTTCAGAATAGCTTGCAAATCACCACTCCCATATTTCTGAATATCCTGTTGAAGACAGAATTCAATATTAAAGTTTGTGTGATCGAATTCACAAAATTTCTGAAGTAGAACAAGATTTTGACCTGGTCAATGGATCTGGAATACTCCTCCTTATAGCAAGCAAAGGTTGCTCTAAGCTGAGAGAAATTGCGAGTGCTAAGAATCCACACTACGTGATTATGGTCTAAGCGCTTTGCCTTGATGGCTTCATGAAGGTGTTCAGCTTCCAACTTGGCAGCATGTAGGTCTACTACTTCCTTATCATACCTGTAGGAGCTCACTAAACCGACAAGAAACTGCATAACATTCATAACAGCAATCAGCCAAATGTCATGCCAAATTTAACTTCATATAAGAGGATTGACAACAATTATAATGCTATGTTTTAGAGTGATTGTCCTAGTTCAGTTCACAAAGGTTAAGAAAAGTGAAAGAATCAATAGGAAGAGGCTTTAGCAAGGGTAATACATAATGTTGCACAGGATGAAAGTGATCATATAGGACATTCTATTTGAAATATACTAACATTAAGAAAGTATGACAATCACTATGAAACAGAGGCTAGGCAGTAGTATATTCAATGGAACTGTGTAAATCTCACTGCCACAACATTATTTTCATAAGCGGAAAGAGGAACCACTATTCAAAAACAAAAAGAAAAAAAGAAAGATGAACCAAAAGTGGCCAAGCACTCATTAGAAGGCGAATGGAATTCACAGGCCTCATCGACAAAGTTTTTACGAGATAAGGTTACTTGCCGACATTAAGCTGAAGCCTGAAGTTACAAGCCTTTGTATGTACAAGAAAGATTGTGCTTTTGTGACAGTAAATGAACTATAATGGAAACGGATAAAAATTCCTATCTTACATTACTTCGATCATTTTATATACATCATGTTATATCTAAGTACCACTTAAATCTATGGCTTGCCTCTCTAACAAGTGATCCAACTTACCTTTCTCAATGGCAGTGCTACATGAAGTGATATGTCTTCTTCAATTGAGCAATCAAACAAAGAACAGTAGGCCTGCCTGACAGCCATCAGATGGTGAGGGGAAGACGCACATGCTATCTCGACAATTACTTGCCATTGTTTAACCCCTTTTTTCGCAAAAAGGCCTGTCTTCGTCTTCAATGCTTCGTTTACTAGTCTTGCATCCCTTTCTGCAGGATCATATGTCCATAACACTATAGCTTTCTGTAAATATTGAAGATATCAATTGATACCTTGACTGAAAGAGTACCCAAAAGCTTCAAACTTTGAAAAGAAAAAAAAATTCCCAATACATAGCAAGTAAAAGAAACAATCATACGAATCCCAGTAATCAAAAATCTGACCCTAATCCAAATTTTGCGTCTGAAAATGCAAATTCACTATGAAAACCAACTATTTAACAAACAATTTCATACAGTTTTAAAGTGTTATTCCATCCATATCCAATTATATAAACATGAATAAATTGCACAGGAATCACCAAAATTTCACTCAAACCCACAATTCTTATCACATTAAAAATTATACCCTCAAAAAATTATTATATGATTATGGACCTGATTAACAACATTCCAAAAAGAAGGAAACAAACCCCAGAAACAAATTTCACTAGTTGCTTAGGAATTGCATCAAAAAAATGTGGAGGGTATAGAAGAAACATACAAGGAAATCACCAGAGAGCTCAGAATAGAGTTCATCAATGAGGGATTTCTTGTAAAGTTGTTGATAAGTTTCTCTAATATTCCTCCTTTGACTTGCATTCCTGTGACCAAGAACCCTTATCACTCCTTTCTCGTCCGTTCCCCAACCTGCCCATTAAAACCCATTTCACAAAACTTTAGACAAAATGCAGAAAAGATCACACTTTTATGGAGTATATCACAATTGGGAACCAAAGAATTAGTAATTCAGTATGAGAAAAAACAAGAAGAACCCAATTGAGATAGAGACCTTCAAAGGCTTTCTTGAGTCTCTCACAATCCTGGGTAGGTGAAGGAACAACTTCTGGGACTCTCACACTCCCCATTGTTTTTCAGAGTTAAGGTTTGGAAAGTTTGGTTGATTTCTCTGTTTTTGGTTGTCTTTCCCTCCCTCTGCTCTGATCGTTTACCGTCTGTTTTTGGTCTCAAATACCCCCCAATTTGTTTATTACGATTTCATTTGTTTATGCTCTTTACAAGCTCTCTGGTTTGTAGTCCTCGGAAACATGTTTATTGGGGTGAGGTTCGGATTTAGTAATTTCGGATTGGTTATACATTGGTTCGGATTGCTTTTTTAGTAGTTTGGTGTAGATTAATTGGGTACCAATTAAGCTCTTGTCGGGTCAATTTTTGGGGTATACTTGAATTGCTGTAAAACCTACCACATAATAAAATTACCAAAGTTTTGAGTTATAATGGATTTTTGTTTATGAGTAGCGTTATGTGCACTCTCACTTATTAGTGCAATTTGCAGTTTCAAACTTCTTTTCTCATATAATGAAGAAAAAACAAAAATAAAAACAAATTATTATCAAATTAAAATGGAAAATTTGATGCCAATAATCCAATCTTTGGGCGGTACAACAAAAATAATCCCACATTCACAAATTAATAAAAATAATCTCACATTTACCTTTGTCCCACAATAATGGGATAAGTGGTATCTTCGTTAACTCCCAATTACAGAAATGATGACGTGGTAGGGGTTTGTTACTAATGTCACCGAACCGTTTACTTCCTAACTCCAGCCACGTCATCATTTATGTAACTTGGAGTTAATGAAGATGCCACTTGGCTCATTATTGTGGGACGGAGGTAAATGTGGGATTATTCTTGTCAATTTTTGAATTTGAGATTATTTTTGTTGGATTGCCTAAAGGTTGGATTATTGAAATCAAATTTTCCAAATTAAAATAGCATTGTGTAATTTGACGCCCTGCAAGCATATACATTACTATTCCCTCCGTCAATCTCAAATGTTGTCAAACCAAATTTGCACGGAAATTAAGAAGGAAAAAAAGATGGATTTTTTTCCAAATTTGTCCCTTAGAGTTAAACAATTAAATATAGATAGAAGGTAGAGAGAGATAGAGAGAGAAAAGGTGAAGGTGAGGGAAAATAAATTGATTTTAAATTAAGAATTGAGTTTTTTGTTGAATTTTTTTATATTATTTGGTTTATAGTGGAGGGGTATAATCGGGAAGTGTGTGGGATAACATTGATTTGACAACATTTGAGATGGACAAATATTTTAATAGTTTGACAACATTTAAGATGGATGGAAGGAGTATTATTTATGACTATTGAAACTTTCGATCGCCTTCAAAATTGAATTTCAAGTTTAAGGGGGTCAATTAAACTGTCACACATTTACTAAACGCTATCAATTTAATTATCAACTAATGAATTTTTGAGTGGTTTTACTTTCTACACTTGTTTAATGTTGATTTTTTTATTCTTTTTTTTTTTTTCACTTTATGCTTGGTGAGTTTTATACAATACTTTACATTGATCAGTTGAGCTTTAAGTTTCTGCATAAAAAATTCCTATTCAACCCTATTACTACTAGCTAGGTGATCTGGAGTAACAATCGCCGACTCATAATTATATTTTAATAAACCATTTCATTAAACAAACAAAAATATTAAAAGAAATATGAGTATTTTTTTAATTTTTTTTTTTTAAATCATAGAGTTGCGTGGTTTTGCAAATGGACAGCAGGACAAGACCAAGCTCAAGTTGTACGTATGGAGATGAAGACGAAGATGTTGTGGCTTTTATCATCATTGTGTTTGATGAAGATAGAGATAGATAATGCAATACCAACTATTAATGAGACAACAAATTTAGGTGTAATTGTATATTATCTAGAAAACAACATAATAATAATGGATTTAATTGTACTTGTATAATTTGTTCCCCATTTGTCTGAAAGTTTAACCCAATTTCTTAGTATATATATCTATCTAGTAATTGAACTATCTACAATCTTTAAAATCAATGATCCATTTTAACTTACTCATCAATCTATTTAGTTCATCAATTCAGATTTGCAACTTAATTTTCCTGTAATGTATACTTTGGTGTAAGTTTAATTCAGGCCAACTCAATTAAAATTAGATTGTTTCACTTGAAATTAACACAACCTCACTAATTACTTATAGCACTAAAGTAAAATCCAATGAATTATTGAAATACTAGAAAGGTAAATAAACATGATCACTTGCCTTTAGTTTGTACGAGTATTAAACAGGTGGAGGGTGATGCTTTTGGAATTAAGTTTCCATGAATATTATGAAGACAATTTTTGTTTCCTAATCCTTTTGTTACAACAAAATAATAATAATAATAATAATAATAATAATAATAATAATAATAATAATAATAATAATAAAGCAAAATGGACATGGAGGGGTAAGGTCTTGATTTTAATAATCAATCATGCGTGCATGAGTTGGCAAACCAATCATGCATGCAATAACAATATAAAGTCACGTTGAAAGCGTGTAATATTTATTATTTTGGTTTTAATTTAATCAACCTACTCAGGGCCAGCCCTGGGATAGGCCAGGGTGGTCGACCGCCCAAAGCCCAAGTCGAAAGGGGGTCCAAAAAAATAAAAAAATTGTTGTAAGTTTTATAGAGAATAAATGTATTATCTTGTAATTACTATTAAAATTTTGCAATTAGTTGAGTTGGTAAGTGAGGAAATTACTAACCATTAGGTCTATGGTTCAAATCCTAGTAGATACATATTTTTGTTGATTTTTCTTTAAAAAAAATTCTCAGGCCCTTATGTTTACTTCGTCCTAGGGCCCACGAAAGGTCAGGAACGGCCCTGAACCTACTCCTTAATTATTGGATCTACGTGACATCTTGTGTTTGCAGGTAGGTGTACTCGCCAAAAATATGCAATGTCATGGTTATGGATAAATCTGATGTTAATTAATTTAATTAGTGTCTTTAAACATTTATTTGAAGATTTGCCACAGATTTCGTGATAATGCTAGCTGCTTCCTGATTGTTCTAATTAAGTAATTTGTTTTATTTTATTTTTATTATGTAATACTCAATTTGAATCATAAGTTGGCCAATTAGGTTAACAATTCGATAACACATGACCTCTCTTTAATTTTCTCATGACTTGAGCTGTTGGTTTGGCCCAAAAAGAAATTCTCTTAACTCTATTTTCCCCAGTTTACGGATTCATTTTTAATTTTTTTTTTTTGATACATATCGTAATCCAAGATAACTGAATTGTCAAAGATAATATTCAGATATTATCGCTATTAAATTTTACATATCTTGGCTTACTCGCAATACTGGAAAATATATACTTGAAATTGGATATCCAAAATATCTAAAATATATGGATCAGGTATCTGATGTATAAGAAATTATGCACATTGAAAAAAAAAAACTATAAAACATACTCCCTCCGTTCTTTAAAAATCTTTACATTGAGATTTTGCACGGTTTTCGAGACGACACTTTGACCATCAATAATTGTACTTATATAAACTCGAAAAATTATAAAAATTTTAATATTTTGAAAATATTTTTTAAGATGAATCCAAAAATATTATTTTTACTTTATAAATCATTATACTTTTTAACAAATCAATGGTCAAATTTTAAAAACTTTGACTTTACAAAGTTAGAGCGTAA
>BSSO01001195.1:0-25240 GCA_030267885.1 Mesembryanthemum crystallinum
TAAGAGATAAAATTTTAGAGGTTTTTGAAAGATAAATAAGAGACGGAGGGAGTATAAAAATAGCCTTTAAATACATAAGAAAATGAAACGGGATGACCTTAAATTCTAGACTTCTAGTAGGTGTTTTAGGAAGCTCCACATGGCTAGAAGGTACAATTGCAAACATAACACATACTACTTCACAATGAAAGTGGATACCCCATACCAATAAATCAAGTAGCAGTACATAAGCCAAAAACAACATGTAAAGGACCTGAGACTGAGAGGGCACATACCTACATACCATTCTGCAACAATATAGCCTACAAATTTTTTAAGATTTGCCCAAAATATTTGAGGTCAATTATAGTGTGCTGCCTCAGCTTCAAGAACGAGATTATCCCCTTTTAATGTTTTTTTCCCTTTTTTCTTTGTTACTCAATGTGAAGGATTCCTGAGCTACATTTCCGACAAATGAAACTCAAATCCAGTTTTTGTAAGAGACCAACACCCAAGATCAAAAGTGACGGTTCCAATGTTATGGTGTAGTTTGTTAAATTCAACATTCGTTTGACCTACTTTCTAAATATTTTCATATCTTAAACTTCTTCTTCACAAATCTCCTTTAATCTTGAGTGTGGGTAATTAAGAAGAGACTTCATTTCTCTTTGGACGTGACTAAATGACATTTCTCCGTATGAGGCTTAAACTCCTGACGGGTTATAAGTAACTTATTTATCAGTTAGCTAAACACTTTTATTAACATTAAACAACTGCTGCAACAACTAATTTACAGATCCGTACTTTTAAATTATATGGAACATTGACTTACAACATGTCCTACTATTTGTTTATTTAAACGGCATGCTTACATTAACTATCAACACGATCCCTAAGTGCTGGCCCCAAGTACAATTGACTTATGGCCACTTCTTCAAGACCCTCAATATACTAGTATTGAATGATTTTTTTCTTTGTTAAAATCACCTTTATTTCATGGCCACATATGGTGAATTTTGTGATCACCGACGGTATTAAGTATTAACCAAAACAACAATCAAGCGCAAGAAGGAACAAATCTAGATATCTTAAGTTATGTTAAGATAAAAAAAATCTCAGTTTAAGTGAAGTTTCAAAGGCCCTTAATTAAGGTATTGCCACTTTCAAATCTTTCACATCACGCATTGATAAACTCAAAGTTTCATTAAGTACTCTATTATGTCTCTATATGAGAAACTAACATAATTACTTAATTTTTTTATTACTACCATTTTATTCTACACGATCAACACCCCCCAAATTGGCCAAATCTAATGCTCGATCCAACCCAATTAAACAATGAGTGGTATTTTATAAACGCGTTAGCTCCCAATCTTTGTCCCCCATTTATTCAATCGCATCATTTACGTTAAGCTTAAAGTAAACTTGTTAGTTAGCATATCACGGCTAGAATGTTGCTAGTGTGAATACATGATGATTCTATTATTAAAAGGTCAAGTATGTGTCCCTTTTGTGCAATTATATAATAGTATCATCTTTCTTAATTTATGTACCGTATTCATACCCCTATAAATTCTAAGTCGCATTTGTGATACTAACAAATATATTAGTAGTAACTAAAAAATATAAAAAATTGATCCGACAAACGATCAACTACTTAAAATTACATTTCTTTATGTACCATATTTATATCCCTATAAATTCTAACTCGCATTTGATATACAAATAAATATATTAGTAGTAACTAGAAGTATTAAAAAAAAAAAACGATGTGATAAACGATCAACTGCTTAAAATTACATAAATACCAACTTAAATATTGTGATGTGTTGTAGAATGTGGAGCATAATGTTGTGAGGAAATCAAGTTGCTTAAGACCATCATGTTGATTTCCTAGAGGCGCAAGTCGATGTACTTGCTTTACTAGCTTCTATGAATTCATCTTATTATTGTGAGGTAGCAAGTTTAGTAAACTCCTTATTATATGCATGAATTAAGTTGGAACTTTGATCATCATTTGATTTTCGTGAATTACTCCTAGTTGCTTCATTATATTATATTTTCAAGATTAGGACGTGAAACCTGTTTTATTAATCATTCGTGTCTTGAGGCTAACACACATTAGTGTGTCCATGGAGATTTGCAATAGCATGTTAAGTGTTTAACTAATGTTCTTATTTGATGATCACTATGTCGCCTAATTGCTTCTTGAGTTGTGATTTTGTGAAGCTTGCCTTTTAAATGGATAAGCATAGGTTGCCCATTACTGTGAATTTCTTATATTGTCGCTTTTCTAATATAAGGGTCTATTTAACCCAACTTATATCAAGTTTCCCTTTCTTCTCAATCTTGTTTTATTCCTTAGCTGGAGGCTAGCTAGGCTTCTTAAGTCACCCTGATTGACCCAATTTATATCAAGTTTCGCCTTCTCTTTTATCTTATTTCCATCACATTCTCTGAGAAGCTTCTTAAGTTATTCTCGTTATCTTGGATCGGAATTTCAACTTGAAAAACACATACTGACCATCGGGACAAATCCAAAAGCTGTAAAGCACGAAAACTAGAAATGAGGAACATCCCATGATAGAGGTGATTACTTTTAAATGATATTTGACGAGTATTCGGGGGACATGGGAAATCTCGAGATCACTTAATGGTTCCCTAATAAACTTTGGTGGCCCATTTACGAGTCGCATGAATTTAAGGTTATGTTGCTTTAATCTTTCATGATTGTAATGTTAAGTCTTTTGAGAAGACCTATAGAGGGCATCTATGAGTTTTAGATCTTTCTTAATCTATAGAATCCTCGAGTGAGAACACCAAACTAGACCTGTAGAACGGTCCAATCATAAAGGCTATAACCAATGAAAATAGAGACATGCTAGATGTCATGAGATCGATAAAGATGGTTATGTCTAAATAATATTAGATGGGATCCTCGGAGCCGTTAAATGGTACCCGAATTTGGTTACTGGGTCCTCAATAGTGATCGATAATCTTTTATATATAACACCTCAGCCTGCACACAGGCCGTTGGTGCTACTAAGATTTATTTTATTGGTTGAAGACTAACCTCACAGACCACCAAAAGTTTTTTTAACGTGCTCATGAGAAACTTCCTAATAGGTCATCCATTCTAAGACTACTACCAGTCAAGCATGCTTAAGTACAGATTTCTTATGCCCTGTTTGGGGTGGTTGCTAGTTGCCAGTTTTCAATTTTTTTGGAAATTCAAAACCAGTTTTTGGAAACCATTTTTTTGGTTTTCAGTTTTCTGTTGTCAGTTTTGAAAATGAAGCAGAGAACTGTAAGCTCAAAAAAATTCAGCTTTAAATTAAATTTCTACAAAGAGTTGAAATTTTTCCAAAACCAAAAATTGGCAGTTGGCAACCACCCCGAACAGAGCCTTAGTTATGGTATTACTGAAAATGAGACGCTCCATATTAATTAGTACTCCATCCGTCCCAGTATAACATGGTCATTCTAGTATTTGTATAAAAAATAAGGAGAATGGGAGTGAGTGGGGGGAGTACTTGAGTGTTTTAATTTTTTATTTAAAATGTGAGGGTGGGATATTTAAGAGAGATAATGTGTGGGTTATCTTTTATCATAATTAATTGATAGTGGAGATAAAGTAGAGTTATTTTAATATTTATTAATGTGTTATAGTACAACGACCACCTACTAGTGGGACAAATATATGCAAACAATGGCCACGTATGGAGGGAGTAGTACTATCAAACTATATAAGCTATCATCAACAACAAAAATTTTGGGGTATTACATTACTAGTCATTGCCCGCTTTTAAGGTTTCAACACTAAAAATAAAAGGTGAAACATGATGTTATAACATCAAGAAGGCTTGTAGGTGTTCCAAGGAATCCATTGAGTTGGGTGCGATGTGGAGCAATTTTACCAGCCTATGTGATATTAATATTCATCCAGTTAAGTAATTTAAGTTAAGTTTTTGTTTATTTAAATTAATAATGTTCCAATTGAAAAAAAACATATAAATTACAAGGGCATATTAGGAAATTGAGTAATTAATGTTGTATTGAAATTGTAAAGTGACGAATATTTTGAGACAAAAAAAAATTAATTAAAATGACAATTATTTTGAGACAGAATTTGTGAGAGAAAATGTTGTTACCTACTAAACCGGCCTTAATGCATTGCGGTAGAAGAATCCCTAAGTTATAGCCACGTGTGGGCATTGTTTTAGGTTCTAGTTTTTTCTTTTCTTTTTTTCTTTTTGATTGTAGTCGTAGGATGGTGAGTAGTTCATGGTTAGGGGCCCTTTGGTTTTGGGCTCCTTACCCTTTGCCCTTTGTGGGTTGTCCTATTTTAGTGCTTTTAAAACTGGATTACGGGCTCTTTTTCGGATCCAGGGAGATTATGGATGAAATCCATTCCTACTTTGTATCTCGGATTAGAATTTTCCTCACGACGAGGAGCCCTAATTCTTTATTTTACCTTTATATAAATAAAAAAAAGTTATTGATGGATTGAGGGTAATTTATTGGGCCCTAAATTCACTTCCCCTAAACAAGCAGTACTTACCACCCGGTCCCGGTTAATTACTCACCGGTAAAAGTAAACTAGCCACCGTGCCCACTCTCTCACTCTCACTCTCACTCTCACTCTCACTCTCTTACTCTCACTCTCACTCTCCTCGTTCGTGCTCTCCTCCTTCCATTGAAGACTCTTCTTCGCTCGACGTCAACACAGCTGAAGGTATTCTCAGCATCAGTTGAACGATTGCCATTTGTATGTGTCCAATGAAACCCTAGCTTTCTCTCTCCGAACTCAATTGTTCTTTTTTTTTTTTTTTTGGTCCTCCCGGTTGATTTGAGTTTCCTTTTTTCCAATTTGGTTAGATTTCCTGGAAATTTGGAAGTTGCGGATTTCTTCTACTGGTTTTCAAGATCGATTGATTGACAAGATAGCGAATTGTAAGTATATATTCAAACCCTAGCTTCCTCTCTCTCTACTCAAATTTCGTTTTTGTTAGGGTTGTTTCGAGCTTCGTTGTTAAATCAGGTTAGGTTTTCGAGTTCATTTCTATGTCTCGCTGATAATTTTCTGTGAAATTGGATACCTTGCCAATACTCTGTGATTGTTTCGTGGCTTACTGAAAGCTCTTGCGATTCTGATTTATGATGCTGTTCTGGTTCATTGAATTTTGCTGTCTTCTGTGATTCTTTTGCTTTTTGTTTGTCTATTTCTGCATTTGCATGACTGGAGTTTATTGTTTGTCTCTCATTTACCTCCTACTCTAGCAGGGTTTTGAAAAAGTGTGGCTTTGTCTGATTTAGTCATCACTCTCTGGGATTGATAGATGATTGTTACTAGAACTATTGCTTGAGTTAATAGTTGAAATAGAATAAGTGAATAACAACTTCTGTCTGGGTTTACATCAGAGTATTAATTGGAAACCGGATTGCTGTGGGTTAATTACTAGGAATCTAAGGGGTGGTACATTGTAATGCCAATAATGTTATAAAGTTTGATTACCAATTTGCATAGAAATCAGTTAAAGTTCACTAATAATTGATTGTATGGTTTAAGCAACAGAATGTTGTTAGCTGGTAATCGACCTTGTTTTGCCAATGTCGGAGTAACGGAGTGTTTGTTTGTGAAATTGAATGAATTTACTTGCAGGCATGATTACCCATATGTCCTAATGGTTATGATCTCATTTTATATGTGCAGCTAGTTTGTAGCAAGATTATACATTTATTATGGCTGGTGAGGAGGCTAAAGATCCATTGAAGGATGTAGACTGGAAAAGTGAGATGAATTGTATTACTAATAAACTGAAAAATGGCCAACCAGTGATCAAAAAGCGGCTTTCGAAGAAGATTCGGCAGATTCCAGATAGCTATTTCCTTGCTCGAAGATCCTTGCCCTCAGCAATTGCATTTTATGGGTCCTCTATTGTAGCTGGAGTTGGTGCTGGCATGCTTTTAGAAGTTTGGATAAATAGAAAAGTTAAAGGTATGTGATTTTGACTTAATTTTAGTCATTGCCTTAGAATAGCCAATTGTTGCAAGTGTAAAGATGATGAATTTTAGTGCAACTGGGATTCTTGTCTTGCTATATGACGTATCACATATGATAGAAAAGTATTATGTTGTACATGCTCAATATAAGATTCGCACTCTGGCCTAATTCTATACTTATGAGATATGCTCTTCAAGTAACTAAGCTTGCCTACAGTTCTGCATCTAGCTTGGAAGAGTCCTAAAAAGTAAAAACCATCATAATCTAAGCTACAAGATTCTTTTTAGCTTCTCATTTGATAACTTCATGAACCAAGAAAGGTAGCTGGCATTGAACGGATAAAAATTGTTGGGTATTGCAAGCATTGCTAGCGCTTAACTAATGACCATGTGTGTCCAAAATGGACTAGGTGTTTTAGTGATGAAGTTGACTCTTTGAAAATGATTGCAGAGGACGGAGGCATCATCTGGGAGTTTGACAAATGACTAAAAAGAGGCACCGAACAACAAAAAGGAAAAAGAGCTATCTTCTTTAAGCTTCATGTAGATCAGTCCCAAATCTAGCAGAGAGGTATTAAATTTGTTGATCTTGTATTGAATTCTAATGATTTTGCTCATAGTGCTGTGTTTAAACTTCTAATTTCACTTTTTTGCTCTTTTACTCGATTCTTGTCGAACTATTAGTAATTTGAGTTAATTTGTATTACCCTGGCTCTAACCTAGCTTTATGTGGATAGAGGTTGATGGTTTTAGACATTTGGCTCAAGAGAGCCTGAGTGACAGTGCCCGTCCTGCACACTAGCTAACAGATATGTATGACTTATTGCGATTCGGCACAATAAGCTATACATAAAGTGAGATATAGACACGTTGCATCATAATCACATGATTACACACCCTGTGCAGTTACACAACCCTGGTTCATTTGTTTTACATCTTTGCTAAAATTTTGGGCTTTTAGCTTCCTTCTGGTAGTCTTGTAGATACATATATAAACATCTACTTGGAAGTTGTAAATGTAAACTGTCTCCATAGATTACAGAAAGGAAAGTTGTTAATTTTCTTTTTATCCGAGTTTTTTCTGATCTATGTATATCCTTTTATATGATTACAGTTTCTTTTATGAGCTTTTTCTGTTATGTTGAAAGTGCAACATAATTTCTATTTATCTTCTTATATATTGGATAAATATGTTATGGTTATGAACTAGATTGTTATTAGGTGAATAGGTCACCTTCTCCTTGTTCCAGAAACAAGCAACAGTAGACCACACCTATCCTTCAGAGTGGTGGCACCGAAGCTTTTATTGGTTATAAATTCTGGCTTTGATGAATAGTTGAAGAATGCATCAGTATTCCTATATCTTAAATCTTCTCTTTCAGTAATGCCATAACATTTAAAGACACCATCGAAGCCAATCACAAAGAGATGAAGTTATAGGCAATAAAATTGATAGCATCAAATGCGAAAAATAAAAAATAAAAAATCTAGAATACTACAAGGCAGCGTCCTTTGTTTTTTTTTTTTTTTTTTTTTTTTAGTTTATGGCGAAATGATGAGTTGTATTTGTAATGATATCTGGTTGTATTTTGTCGATGATAGGTAGTATTTGGGCAAACCCAACTATATAAAAGATGTAATACTACGTAGTTTCGCCCTAGTTACTACATATTATCTATACTTGTGTAAATCATACTTTTTTTTCCCCCAAATATGACCCACCATCATGGGCAAAGTACAACCAAATATTATTAAAAAAGAAAAAAAAAAGGAAAAAATGGCTTGATGTAAACAACTAAGAAAATATTATACATATGTGGCGTACGGAAGAGGGCAAAAATTGAATACGAGTAATAATGATGAATTACTACTGAAAAAGAAGGGGTATGGAACAAAAGAAGAGGAACTAAAAAGGTTGGGTCCAATTCCAATTCCAGTTCCAATCCATAAATTAAAAACATTAACATCCCAGTGGCTGTAAAGGGGGCCATTATGGGGTGTTTCATTTCTTAAGGGAATTAGGTACCCTACCCAGTACCCACTCTCTCTCTCTCTCTCTCTCTCTCTCTCTCTCATCCCCACTGTCTCCTTTGCTATAGAAAGATGATAAGAAGATGCTTACCCTTTTTGTCAAGTATCTTTAGGCTTTCCATTGTGTCCTAATTTGACTTGTATTGCCTTAATACTATTATTAAGGCCATACCTTGAACTTGAAAATTATAAGTGTATGTATTTGTCAAAGACTTAGCACATGGTATCCACAAAAATCTGTAAAGCATAATCCTTGTTCATCTATTGGGTTTTTTGGGTCCCATGACCAAAGTGTTTGGTGTGTTTGGTCATTTTTAGTTTGATTATTACTGTTTGCCATGCCCTTAGTACCTAAAGCATGGATTCAAAAAGAACTTAAATGACAATGGATGTTACTCCCTCTGTACTTGAATAAACTTTCCAGTTTCTCTTTGGTACGTCCATAAATAAACTTTCCACTCCTTTATTTGGCCAATAATTGTCACACATGTTATAAAAATAACCCTCCTTTATATTTGGCTCTAAAACTTTTTTCCTTCATCTTTCACTTTATATAAGGGGTAGAGAGTAATTTTGCCTCATCCTTGGTATGTGTGCATAAAGCAACTGGAAAGATTATTCAAGGACGGAGGGAGTATTTTTTTTCTTCTTCTTATAACTAAATAAGAACTTTTAAAGCCAAACCAACAAAATTATCTTCAAGTCACCAGAAGTATCACAATAGACTGAATTTTCCAACTTCAAAAAAGGGTTGAAATCGACTACTTTATCATTTACTCAGACTAAAATAAAATAAGCATTGAAAAACTCCAATACTAATATTACTGGTCACTTAATTCTTTTTCCTAAGGTTTTTCTTTTTCTTTTTCTTTTTCTTTTTTTTTTTCATGCTACAAGGGAGGTACAATGCTCAAACCTCATAATAATAATTGAGCTCGCATTCTCAAAATTGTAAGATGAGACTTCTAATCACTAGAACATCTCTATTTTATGGGTGGTTATGATATTTTCCTTGATGTTAATTGTTAAGATTGTGGCAGAAGAGAAAAAGCATTTTGCAACGGAACAAACAGAAGCATATATTATACTTATTTCAAATATATAAAATTAGGAAGTGAAGTGGAGCCACGAAATAAGATATGAGCTGTGAGCCTAGCCTACGCAGCATGTCAATCCAATTCCAATTTCCAGCAGCCGTTTGTACCAAATCCAGAATTTTTTTTTTTTTTTTTTTTGAAGAAAAATCCAGAAATTTTGATTTCAGCTAATTAAGCAATTTCCATAGGTGTTGGCGGCTTCACAATTCACATGCTCCAAATCCAAATAATGCACAAAACAGTCTTGGTGGTTATTGGAGTATTACTTAATTTCAGCTGTAATCTATCAATATCTATGGACTTTTACTTGAAATGAAAGAAGTTTTTAAAGCCAATCAATATACATCTGTACCCCTGTACAGTTTGACCCTCATTTAGGTTATGCTCATTTTGAGTTTCAATCGAATCACGCAAATTTAAATAAAATTCTATAGATAAACTCAGCATATATTCTTACGTGAACACTTTACACACATCGTCTCATACTAAGGGTGTGCTCATACTTTATTTCACCTTATTGATCCCATTTCAGGTCGTTCTATTAAATTCAGTTCCTTCAGTTCAGATTATTCACTTTTTATCTCACATATTACTATTCATTCATTTAGGTTCAATTTAGTTCAGTTTAATTTAGGTACTTTAAGGTGAATTGAACACACCGTAAAAATAAAACTCTCTTTAGTTCATCGTCTAACTTTCCACAATTTACTTTTCCTCACACAAATCATTTATTTAGTTTAGTTCCCAATACATGATAATTGTAAAGCATACAATAGTTAATTTTGACCATGATTATGGGAGTTTGGTGGACTTACCCTTTAAAAAATAGAAAAAACCTTATGATAAAACTTCTATTAATAATGAAATGAACCACTTCTCAACACGTACGTAGATCAAATTTGTCATCTTGCTTAACAACTCAAAAGAATCATTAGCCTAAGCGAATTAGCAAAGAAGTAAGATTATGCATTAATCATGAACTTTGCCAACTCATAATCCCAACAATTTTACTAACAACACACACAAAATGACAAGTAATTACTATAGTACTAAACAACCCCTTCCCGACCACCTTAGCAGTTAGCTCTTTGCCCAGAATTATTGGTTCATAGGTAGAACCTGATCTGATGATGATTGGGTATGATTGGGAGATAAACATTCTTTTAAATCTTAGTTTAAAGATTAATTATAACAACTTTCAAACCTGAAACGCGTCAAATTGCAACAGAAAGTGCTACAAAAATGCTTTGTTTGAACAAAATTACTCTTAGTATAATAGCTATCAAACAGTAAAATGTGACAGCTTTTAGAATCAAATGGCATTTTTGAATGCTTGATTCTTAATTTACATTATAAAATCTATCTGTATTGAAAAAGCTAATGCTTATACATAGATTGATTATTGATTTGATTAGAAGAAAGAGAGGGGAAGCTTCATTGAGCTACATATATATATTCTAATTAGATTCAATTCTTAGCCGAAGGAAAAAGCCACTTCTAGCAAAATCCCATAAAGGATTGAGCTATAGAACAGAGAAAAGGGAATATATGAGAAAAAAAAAGGGGAAAAGAGAAATATTGAATAGTATAAGATTTGGTTACTTTTCTGAGGTCCTTTAGCTTCTGTAAAGTTTGGTATCCATCACAGGAATGAGAACCCTGTTCAAACAACCATCAAATAGGTCCCTACGAGGAACAGGCTCTGCTCATTTCATTTGAACGATACTAAACTGAATTAAATGGTAACTAGATTAATGAATAGTAACATATAACAAGCGTAAATATGTCGGTCTTTTCAGTCCGTCTTCAGATGTGAGACGATTTACCTGTAGATTTATTAACAAAAAGCAAGTTTTGGAGGTCTATTGATATGTAACAGGCCACCTGGAGTAGAAGGGAGACAAGTCAAGGGATTTGGGTACATTTCATGTGTTAATTTGAGGACCCACAGACAGCCATAGGCATTAGATAAAGCTCAGATCAATGAATAGGAGAAATAGCAAGTACTACAGATGAAATACTACCCTACAGCCTTTAACTTTGGACACTCTTCACAGGCCAAATTGCAGTTCAATAAAGCTATTGCTATAGCTCCTGAATTTTCATGATCAAGGTCAAGGTCACTAAAAACAAAGAAGCAAAGTGTCGGCGAGCTGCATGAACCAAAGAACAAAAGAATTGGGTTGATTAGATCATTCAGTGATAATTTGTGTAACAGCAAAATACGTTGTTAGAATCATTCTTAGTGTTGTTCTTCCATTTCATGACACAGCTAAAATGAGTGTCATTAGGTTCACATTTTTCATCTGCCAGTAACGGACACTAATGAATCGAATTGTCTCCTTACACTGTTTTCTCCTTAAATTCCTGTTGTGCAAGTCTAGACTAATGGATGTGATTTCAACCAATTAAAAGTCTAGACTATTCTCCTTAAATGGATGTGATACCCTGAGACCATGCCAATAGGCCAAAGTCTTGTTCATCGGATTCGCGATATGGGTTATTTGTGGTTTATAAGAGGAATCATTGACAGGCAGGCAACAAAGTCAGTTAGGGGACCCCGTTATTGTTTAGTCTGATTTTGACATTGTCTAGTCACTGGTGCAAGTTCTTTACACAATTGAAAAGTTGATACAAAGCCATGTTATCGGTACCCAGATGCTTCACTTGATAAGGATATCAACAGGTTCAGGGAAAGAATGCTTAAATGAAAGGAATGAGGACGCGAACTAATTAGTCTCAAGGACTGCGACAACAAATGCGAACATCTAGCATGAAACTGATTAGTAATATCAAGACTGGAAGTACCTAATTATGAATAAACCGTGATTTATAATTAGAGAGACAATTATTGTCATTAGATGACGCGTTAAGACAGCTGGGATCTGCTGTTCTGAGACGATAATCAAAGGGGGAAGAGGCCAAGGATGGATTTGAGAGGGAGAAAGAATTGACACGCGACAGACTGAAAGATAACGATGGAAGTAACCTGATATATTTAGAAATTTGAAAGTATAACCAAATGAGACAATTAAGAACATAATAGTGAGTCACAAAGAGTCCAGCACTCCAGCTTTAGACAGGAAAATTTTGGGTGCAGAATTAAATTGACAAAAAAAGTATTAAGCAGAATCACTGAATTAAATTGACAAAAAAAGTATTAAGCAGAATCACTAATCAGAACAAAAACAAGACGCTAGAAGGAGGGCTTGAACCTCCGACCTTGTGGTTAACAGCCACACGCTCTAACCAACTGAGCTATTCCAGCTAGTTATTAATTATATTCTTTAATATAAATATGAATTGAGTACGGTTCTTCAAAAGCTGCTCGTACACATTGATAGACTAAGCCAAGTAATATGATTAGTTGATTATGCCACTATGGTATTCTACAAATTCATAAAGTTATCAACTGATTGGCTTCTTTCCATACTGATATAAGCACTTAACTATAACTTCACTATGCTTAATTCCTATACGTCTGATACTTCGCTGTTCGGACACACAAATACAGTTATGGACTTCCTTATAGAGCATTCATTGGCAATCAAAATTATGCGGATCGAATTGAGTCTGGTTAAAAGTCAAGTTAAAGGTTTTTGATTAACTAAGATTTCGGGCCATATCAAGTCAATACAGCTAGGCTCCAAAGCATATATAGTCAAGAATAGTGCTCTGAAATCTCAGTTACTCCAATACTTTGAAAAGGAGGTCACCTCATATATATTATGTAAATCTCGAGTCACCTAAGTGAAATATCGCTATACCCCAATTCTCAGGTCATCGGATTGAAATTTTCCCTTAAATTTAAGGGTACAAATGATATCTAACCTTCTATTTTATAAGATTATTACATAAAGAAATTAAATAATGGGTTCTTTTTTATTTAGTTAAGTTTAATAAACACAATCTATCATTTTGGATATTCGACATTTTTAACTTTAGATTGTGGTTAAGTTGGACTTTCCTCGAATTTATTTCAGTTTGCGGTCACTAATAAGCGCTATTGGATTCAGGCCAATGCATTTGTCAAATATAATGGAGTGTGAGTTACAGAAAACGATTTGGGTCGGTTTGTGGTAATATATTGTATATTGATATGATACGATACTAAGTGTTTGTTTGGTTAACATAGGAAATATAAGTTCTTAGGAATTTCTAATTCACATGAACTAAAATTCCTTTATCAACTTTTTAAGAAGTTGTAAAAGTTGTTTGGTTGCTAATAAGGGAAGTAACTTCCCACAGGAACTTCTACTTACCTAGGGGGGAGTGGGTAAGCCACTTCCTCCATTTTGTGGGAAGTGGAAGTTCCTATAAAGTCCTACTTCCCCCATTTTACGATTTATTGTCAAAAAAAAAAAAAAAAACCACTCAATCATATTGCACTTCCTAGGAAGTACTACTTCACATTTTTTATCAATACAACCAAACAAGCACTAATTGAGCAACTTAATTTGAAATTGGTTTCGCCAGGTTCACTTGCTACATTTTCGTTATTTCCCAAATAGATTATAAACATCAAGTAAAAACCCTTTCAATTATTTATATTCTCTCGTTTGTCATTGAGAAGCACAAATGAGTTGGAACCGATACAATATAGGACTGGACCGGTTGAAAATTGCATTTGAGGTTTCGGTGTGGACCTGACCAGTTAAATTCGACTTCAGTCAGGTCCCGGTCTATAGATAAAAAAAATCCAGTCTAAATTTTGATCCGAACCAGAAATTTGTTATCATTTTTCTAAAAAAATATTTATTTATCTAAAGGAAATATGCAGTTTTTAAAATTTTGGTCTGATTTGATCCAGCCCAAATCCAATATTTTTTCAATCTAATCTCCGGTTTAAAGGTGCAAAAATTTCAATATATTTTTCCGGTATGGTTTTGAACCGGTGATGAAATGAGAATACAATGCTTATAATCGCGCTGTAACTTAAGAACATCAAATTTCTCACTCATAACCTTTAAGCACTAGGCCACGGTCCACAATGGACACTGGTTAACTTTGCCCCATTATACTCCTTGCACGAAACTAAACTACTTCATGGCTCTTAAATTTTTACTAATCGCCCTTTAGCCACGCCCAAGGAGGAAGGAAGTTCCTCCTTGCAGACACACATGAAAAAAATTTTTTTTTACTAATCTCCATCTGCCCATAGTAGCCTATCTCCATTTCACTGATGTTTGCAAAGCTAGACATAAGACATTGATGGCAAAATTTTCAACTAGCAATTTTCATAATTATACATTTTACAACTCTTAAGCTTAATACATCACCAATATACCCCTTGTGAATGTACCAACAAAGAAAAATAAATATACCTCTTTTGAACTAACACTAACTCAATCATAATATTACATCTTTCCTCATTCTTTTTTCATTTTTTTTTTCCTTTCNTGATATATAAGGCCCAATTAACATTTTTGTTGGCAAGGCCCTTTTTCAAGATTCAGCCCATTACAAAAGAGGGATTCATTCTTCATCATAGTTATTATTATCATGCCCATTCAATTTTGGGCCTTCTAGTCTGAATCTACAGGCCTCAACCGCATCATCAATTGACAAGAACACAGATTCTTTTCCAATTGCACCAATGAACTCTGCAGTTATCAACTTCTCCATCACTTCAATCCTTGGGTTTACTAGTAATATCTGCAATTTTTGTCAAACAAAAAGTAATTTTATTAAGTTTGGAATTAACATAAGAAATAAGCAATTCCGGCAGGGTTTAGAGAGAATATGTTAAATTACCTTGATGCCTTTTCCTGTCAAGAGTCTTTTCACTTCAAACAAAGTCTCGATTCCGGTCATGTCTATAGTTGTCACTCCTGTAACCCATATCATACAAAACTTTTATTAGAAACCAAGATACAAAATCTCCCTTGACGATAAATTTCAAACATTTCAAGAGTCAGTTTCCTGCAATTGCACTTTACATGGTAGAAATCTATCACATGTGTCATAATTGTGTCGTACGTCAGATATATAATGCGTAATTGCAAGAAATGATGTAACAGATATGATCCTAGCAATGGCCGAGATTCAGTTAGCATGGAAGGAAAATCTAGCCCTATTACATTGTACTTGAATATGATCTCCATAACCATAAAACAAAGACTAATATATTACCTCCCAATTCCAACACAAGGTGCTCAATGGTATCCCCTTGCTTATTCTTGATGGACTGTTCATCTCTGATCCATCTCAAAATCCTGTTTGACATAAACCATAGTGTGTAAGCACCAGAACATAGTAAAGTCTAAGGAAATGAGACACATAAATCAAGCTAAGTATTATCTGACCTTTCTCTAATGTAAGTGCTGTTTGTGTAGAAAATTGGGGAGCCTAATTGAAGAATTAGGATCCCTGGTATTCCTGTTGCAAGAGGATATTGCTCTACATCCCGGTACAGATTTGAGTTCGGGATATTGCCTAGCTTGCAAGATCCTGGTCTGGCTGTGTAAAGCAGTGTCCTTATAATCCCTAATCCTATCTGCAAAAAACAATAGACAATTTTTATTAATCATCTCATAACAGTCATTAAATCTTCTAGATTTACAGCCATAAAACATTTTTAGTACAAATGATCTCTTTATTCTAGTGCACTTCATTACAGTAATAGACAATTGACATTTTGGGACCCTTTCATAGTCAAAACAGATATTGATAGGTTTGGAATCTTAAGTTTAAACCACAAATTATGGGGGTTATAACTTATAAGGGGGAAATCTCAACCACCTTTGAAGCTTTAGGTGAAAAGTAGACAAATTGGAATACAAATTTCAATTTAATCAAGGTTGGTTGCTTTGTGATGTAATTGCATTATTAATCCTACGTCTTTTTCTCATACTCCCTAGGATTAGAGGTCAAATATAGATGGGATGAATTTATAACATATTTATCACAATATTCAACACGTAATGTTAACAACAAACACCTAATGTGAAATATATTCCAACAACCAACTAGGAAGTTTCAGATGTACACAGTCTCACGTTATCTAGTCCAAATGCATTAGTATAAGACTGGCTTTAACAAATTAAGGTGGAAAAGATGGTTACCGAGAGCCCAAGACCGATGTCCATACTGAGGAAGACGACACCAAAGAAAGCAACCATGCAAATGCAGAAATCAAACTTGTCAACCTTCCACAGGTGAAAGGCCTTGTCGTACTCGATGAGGTTGAACATGGCGGACATGATGATAGCAGAGAGAGCCACCATAGGGGTGTGACTAAACAATGGTGCCAATAGTAACAACGTCAACAGCATAAATGTTGCCATCACCACATTCGACATTTGAGTCTTGCAACCCGCGTTATAGTTTACAGCTGTTTTCGAAAATGGCCCTGCACAACACAGTACAATACCACAAGTAACCACATTGTTTTTGTTATTACGTCTTCCTTGTTTGCAAAATTGAGCAAAGGATAAAAAATTATAAAGTTGTTAGACAAATTACCTGTGGTCACGTAGCAAGAAGTAAAAGAACCAGCAATGTTCATGAGACCGAAAGCGATCATCTCCTTGTTACCATCAATGACCTGGTTCTTTATTATGGCAAAACTCCTCGCAATGGCTACTCCTTCCTGTTCAAAATTATTATGTCTCATCATGAATTTGAAGTGAATTAAGTAAATCGCGAAAATGGAAGAAGCGGGCTAGCTTAGTTCGCGAATATCTTACAGCAAGTCCGAGGATGGCTGTAAGGATCCCAGCTTTTATAGGAGCTGCAATGTACTTGGCTTCAAAGTTCAATTTTTTGATTGAGGGTGGATTAATACCTCTCTTCAATGGACCAACCTGCAATATGCATACATAATATTAATCCAATCCGTAAATTGAAGTTTTTTTTTTTTTTTTTTTTTCTTCTTCTTGGTAACATTATACTCCCTCCAACCCAAAGTGACCGTCTCTCTAGATTTTTCATAGTCTCTAAAATGTAACTTTGACTAATGTTTAATGGAGCTAACAAGCATTTTTCAATTGAAGTTTTTGAAGTGTAAAATCTATAACTTTTATAAATTTTGAATGATTACAAAAATGACTACCTTTGAGAAAAATTATTGTTGGAAGTTTTTATTATTTTAACCTTTGAAAACAACAATTTTGGGACGGGTGGAGTATATCTCAATCAGATTACTAGACATGGTGGTGAATTGATCAAACAGTTTCTGATTATGCTCCACATTTTATAAAGATTTGGAGCAAAAAAAATTTCCCTTCTCTGCAGCACTATCTTATCAATATAAATGAGCCGAAAGGAACAAAATGGGTACTCACAGTTTTGATTCCATGTTTATCTAAATGGGCAAAGTAAGCGAAAAGACCACCAATTATGACTGTCACCAGGGGAGCCATGGCTGCTACCCAAAATAGATTTGGCTTCTTCTTTTTCTGCGCAATGGACGGAAGAAAATTAATAAAATTCAATAAAAAACAGAAGATGGAAATCAATACAATCAACATATATATAGTATATATTAAGTATTGATGATTTCTTTGTGTAGAATTATTGCTTTTCTATACTTCACATTCGATAGGAAATTATGCAATAAGGTATAAATTATTATCCAATTAAGAAAAAAAAAGGGGTCTAACCAGGTGTCTAGTGAATTGGAGAAAAATAAGGAAGATTATGCCAACCACTGCACTCTGCCAATGCCACTGCAATACAAATCAAACATGAAGAATATATATGTCATTCAGTGACTTAAATCATGACAAAGTTAAATCTTTAGAATCAGCACTCAAATGCGTTATCTCATATGGTATAATATGGTCTGGCCCGCTAGCACAGCCCAAGCCCACTTACTGGCTGTCCGGCCCACGTCCAACCCAGACTCGTATTTGAATAAATTTTTTTTTTTTTTTTTTGGTGTCTGCAAATTCCTCTTTGGGCGTGGCTAAAGGGCACCTCCTAACACACGGCCTTGGGTATTCCATGAATAATTTCGTGTAGATAATTTCGTGTAGGTGCTCTCCAGGAGGCTTGAACCCGTGACCTGGTGTATAAGCTAAAGTTTGTTTACTAGTGGGCCAAACTCCTCTTGGATTGAATAGTTTGATGTACTCATGTCGGCTTTCACTCCTCTTTCTCATCATTTATGTTTTAATATACTATCAACCATCAAAACTAATACTCTCTCTCAGCATGTGGTAGTAGCTGAATCACTAATTTCAGTTTACACTATAAAAGCGACTATTATTTGCATATATTTCTGTACGTTCTCTTAAATCATTGACACAATGACTAAAAACTTCATCTTCTTAGTCTCTTAGACGACAAGTGGAAGGTAAAAAAAAAAGATGTCTAAAGGTAACACTAAACGAGACCCGAATGTGTCCCGTCCCGTCCCATCCCATCGGAGATGCCGTAAGGAAACGCAATTTGGTTTACTACTAGTACTACCCCACCAAACAAACAACAAAAGGCATTGCGAAGTTTCTTCTAGAATGAGGCCAATAATACTTTAACTAGCTACTGCTAATATAGTGGGACAACACACACAACACAGCTAATTGTGACAGCGATATTGAATGGTTGTTTGTTGTTAATTACTACTATACCTCATTTACATGGGTGAACAATGCCCGCATAACCGAAACCAAATCACTCTTGTTTGTAAAATGGTCCACCCCGAATAAGCCCTTCAACTGTTGCAAGCAGATTATCACCGCTGTTCCTCCCATAAATCCTGTTATTGTCGAATGTGAAAAGAAATCCACCAGGATTCCCAATCTGCACATTTGTAACAACAATTATTATATATACGTCTTTTCAATTTTTGCGTTTCATGTGTATATGGAAAAGTTACATGAATTTTTTTTTTTTTTATATATTCTTTTCTCCCGAGTTTATCAAAATGCATACATCCCCTTATCAGCCATTATTTAATTTTCTTGATTCATAGTATAAACTTACTTATTTTCATTGTTACTCTTGTAGCATATCTTTCAATGGACACAGATTTATTTGGTGTGTATGATAAGGACTACTGTAGCTATTAAAATCACTAAAGATTTCTGATGTGATAGGCACAAAATTGAGTCAAGAGGTGATAGACTAAGGCTAAGGTGTACAAAGTTAGCCACATGTATATACATGACAAATAAGGAAGCCGACTAATCAAAACCTGAATTCGAAAATTGAAATCGAAGATGTATTGCTGCAACACGCTATTAATGACACATGCCAATTATTATGTCTGTTTCCATATATTGGTTCTTGCATTTTCAAGATGGATTGCGACCTCTAAACTGTTTTGTGTGGTTGGTTTGAACACATGATCACGATGTGGGGTAAGTCGGACCAATGTACGTATTAAATTTCCGGAAGAATAACAAAATGATGATGTGTTAAGTTTAATTTGTGTTAGTTACCTTAAGAGGCCCAAAGAAGTTTGGATAATCCCGGTGATGAAAGTAGCAGTGAATACCAAGCTAAGGTATAATGTCGGATTGTCTGTTGGTGAAACTGTCTCGCCTATGGTTTGAGGTAAAAGCAAGGAGCAAGCTGCCACCGTTCCCACTGCCAAATTCTTCGAGCTTCCGAAGATGGCATAGATAAGTGGTGGCACGAAACTTGAATCTGAAACATTTTGAGATCACATTTTCAACATCAAGATAATACTAAATTGTATATTCATTGCTGTAAAGTCATGAGATCAGACCACATGGAAAGATATGGCAGGAAGATTTCATGAACATGTCTTGTGATTTTCTCCAGTTGCTAAGATACATTAACATTTCGAGTTTTCATCATAACGTACTATTTCGCATTATATACTGTATATGTCTATGTCGTTAATGATTGGTTGCTAGATTCTGTCACGAGCTACCAAAATTATTTAAGCAGTAATTTTGGGTGACTTTTATTTTCATCTCATATTTTCACCATGAGATGAAAATGACATAATCGAGATCAACGATAGAAGTAGATAAACTACCAAACTCCATTCCAGCTAGTACCTCAATGTCTAGCTAGAACAGCAGCCTGCTGTCTAATCAGAATGGTTTACCTAATCTTATCTATCAAATTCATGATTCTTCATTTGTACAGTGATTTATGGTGTACTCATAGGTTGTGATTGGATACAAATAAAAAAAAAAAAAACTTTATTTTCTTTCTATAACAAAATGTAAAATACTTTCGGTTATAATTTCTTCAATTTGCACTATATTACAAGCTCGATTGTTTGAGAACAACATATATATTCATTATTGTTATTGTAGAAACTGAAGCCTAACACATATAATCAATTTTCTGAATATAACAATGGATTGTGGTTGTAGGATCAATATCATCCTTATTTTGTAATTACCAACTCAATGAAAACTTTAAACTTATATGCATCATATTTGTAATTTTGAATATTTTTGATTATATTACAAATGGAGTCGTATTTAAAAAAAAATACTTGTTGATATCAATTGTGTGTTACAAAAGGGATTTTGAAATGGGCTCTTTTACCTAACTAATTAAAGTTATATTCTCCCATGAAATTTTTATTGTTGTTGTTGCTGTTGTTGTTGTTGTTGTTTTTTTTTTNTTTTTTTTTTTTTGATGTATGCTGTTGTTGTTGTTGTTTCCTTTTAATTATTTACAAATTTGATGAGTTTTGCTGATTTCACTACAAAAATAGTATGATAAAAACAAGCAAGTAGCTCAAACATCCAACAAATATTTTTGGAAGATGAGAAGTTAGAGAGGCTTTTTACCGGAAGTCCGCATTAGAGAGGTGGGCATGGGGTGGTTGATAAGGATGGGAAATAAAAGTTGCAGGATATTCTTGTCATAAAAAGGGTATCAGGATCTTTCTACATACAAGAAAGTTCAGGTTATTCACCACAAAGAAAGAAAGTTCAGGTTAAATTTTGATAGTTTGAAAATTGACTGCATAAAGTGAGTATATTTTAGAGATACTACACTTTTCAAATTGTTTGAATAAACTATGGGCAAGTCTAGTGATATTCTCAACATAAGTATATTGTAATCCTAAATATAAAGTTTATATTAGAAATCTATCTGAGATCTTAATACTTAGATTAGTCTAGTAATTACTGCACTAAATTCTATGAAGATCATAATCATACAGAACAAGAACCCAAAAAAAAAAAAAAAAAAAAAAAAAAAAAAAAAAATCTTAAACCATCAACATGACCTCAGAACCACACAGAGGACGCTTTGAATCAAACAATTACAGGACCCACATAACATATGGCACAAATTTTTTTGAGTTGCCTAATAAATTCTTCAAACAACCTAATAGGCCCATCTGGGAGTAATAACTTGTGTAACTTGTAACCTTAGTTAAGACACTAGACACAAGTTATAAGTATATTATAGAAAACATATTTACTTAGAAATTAATTTTTGGTTTTTGTATAAGTTAAGCTTCCTACATCACACAACCAAAAAAAACACTTCTAATCTGATCCCTTTCCCCAAATAAGATCAAAGAAGATAAACAAGAATTTTGATCAATATCCATGTTTACTTGGCTTGTTTGCCAAAATGACTCCTACTTGTTTGCAAAATCGATTTTTTCGGCTTGTTGATCAGCCTAATGTCCCATTTTAAGAGCTTGGAATTTTCTTTTTTGGGGTGCATTAGAAAATATTTTGGAACATCAAGTAGCCAAGGAAAGCAAATTTTTTGGCAAAGAAGTTCGGTTTGTACAGATTTATCATTTTTGAACCTACTAGTAAATCGATGATGTTACCATTTTTAATTTTTTTTCATTTTGAAGTTTTAATTAAATTTCAACTAGTTTTTCAACTTTCAATTACCAAATCGGATCTCTAATTATTTTCAACTTTCATGTTTAGGTTTTAGCTTCAAGCTTTCATATCTACTTTCAAGAACTACCCTTACAAGCTTCTATTAAATATAACTAAAGATTGAGCCCTTAACTAACAACTGAAATTTTTGATTGAGTTAGTTCTTCTACATAATAACAGATTATCAATAACATTTGAGGTTTTGAGTTCGAATCATTTAGGTCTTTCATACTCTTGTTATGGGTAAATTATTAAGTGATCTTGAGTCTAAAATAGTTAGGTACACCTAACCCTAAGTGATTTAGCCCAAACTTAATTCTAGTTGTCATAGCCCAACCCATTAATAAAGCTAATTATAAGAGAGTGCACCTTAAACTTTTACTACCGAGTGCATCGTGTCATATTGCTTATTATGAGGTCTTCCCGTTCATCTAGTTTTTCAGCTAATTTGTAACCTTCTCACAGCAACTTCAAACTTTGCTTCTTTCTTAGCACCAAAAAAAAAAAAAAAAAACTTTGCTTCTTTCTTTCTAAGTATTTCCTTTTCTTAAAAATTGTATCTATCTTATCAGCTAATTGTGGCAAACAACATATTAATCAATCATCTAATGCAACAAGCTATGAACTCCCACTAGCTAATATAACCATTAGTTTGTCCAACATGATCTTAATAGAGTGTGATATGACAACAAAAAGGAAAAAAAAGGAAGAAAGAAAAGAGATAATGATGCTTACATAGGCCAACAACTGGAGGGACCTTGGTGAGGTTGGCATAGCTGATACCTTGAGGAATAGCAAGGCTAGTAATGGTGATCCCAGCAAGCAAATCAGACCAAAACAGCTTCAAATTATACTTTGGGAGCCACTCAAATATGGGCACAAAATATTGGAGGCCATTGAAGAACCTCCTCTTAGGGGAACCATGCTTGATTTCCTTGAAGGGATCATCTGGGAAGAAAGTCTCTGCTAAATCAGATTTGAGTCTCTCTCTAAATGGTCTTGGCTCTGAGAAGTTCACATTGTGAGCAACAGGGTCATAATTTTCTGGGCTTCTTTGCCCCACCATTTTTGTGCTCTTTGAAAGAAACACAGAGCAAGAAACAGGGGAGTTGCAGAGTGAATGAGAGAGAGAGAGAGAGAGAGAGAGAGAGAGAGAGAGAGGGGAAGGAGGGAGGAACAGAGGAGGAGAGAGAAAGGGGAGGTGAAATTTGGTGAGAAGATTTGAGAGGGAGGTTGTGGTATAAATAGAAGGGGGAGAGGTATGTGAGATCCTACATTGCACACGGATACCGTTAGAGGTAGATATTGGAAATATACTCTAACAGATACTTCTCCTAGCAAAGGTATCCCGTATCCGATACCAATATTAAATGGATACTTGATGCCTACTTTTGGATACGCATCTGATATGTTAATTTTTTGGTTATAAAAAGAGAATATATAATATTGGATACTTGTATGATACCTCTTCGATACTTATAGATACTCCACATCAATCATATTGTTTTCTTTTTGACTCTTTTTAGTACTATATCATTTACTTTGTTTTGCTTGATAGAGCTGAATACTCTTCTAAACTTTCTTTTTGATCCTTAGTTAGGAGGTTTCTTTTGCTTAATTCACTACTTCTCGATGTTTAACCAAATTGTCTCGTTTCACTTTTGATCTAAGTTATGGTTACATGATATTATTTGTATATTTAAACTGTTTTTTAAAAATTAACAATGCATCTTCAAGTTGATTTGTTTAATTGTTTACTTGTGAATTTTTTTGTTTTATTCCTATTTACGTACCCCTGTATACTAAATTTTTGGAAATTGCAGTATCTTGTACTCGTATCCGTATCCATACCCGTACAATCTAGGTGAGATCAATGGAGAATGATAAGAGGGAGCTACTGACAATTTAGATAAGAGGGATGAGAAGATTGAGGATGTTTTTGACACATCATTTTTTTTATTAATGAGAAAAATCATTTCTCCACGTGTAATATCAAATATACTTGGTTCGTCTTAAAATATAGGTTGCATTATTTTATTTATTTATTTTTATTTTGTCTCATAGTATTCGGCACTTTAGAATTCTAATACTACAATTGCTGATTTTTCCGTGTGGTTTATTACTCATTTTACTTTGTAATGCACTTAGTTTCAATTAATACACGCATAGTGTTGTCGAAGTTATGTAAATTGCTTCTACACCTAAGAAAATCCTTAATTTGTGCGAACTAAGCATAAATGACAAATATGTTAAGACGAAGATTTAGAAAGGATGGAATAAACGTTCTTTTCAGCTACTTGACTTGGCCTTATATGTGTAGGAGTGCATCAATAATTCGAGATTGTTTGGGCTAATTGGAGACAAGTTTACAAAAAAATGAGCATATAATTCAAGAATTGTGCATGAAATTGGAAGCATTTAGGATTGAGAACCGTAACATGATCGCCTCCTCAACACGGTCAAGTCATGTGAAAGGACACAACCATGTTGCTTAAGTGTAGAGGTTTTTACCTTATAACACTTACAAATAATATATGTTGCTCAACACGACCGTATTGTTTGCAAAATTGCAATCCTACGTGTAAGACGCCGAGAAATTCTTCTTCTTTTTTCCTCTCTCTCCCTCACAGACTCACAATTGCCTATTTTGAGTTAGTTTCTTATTCATTTACGGTCATTAGTTAGCTTTTAGCCTATTTATACCCCCTTCAACATTGAGTGAATACCAAATTGAAACCGATGATTGAGATCATTCACTCTTTGGAATCTCCTTATTTACATAGTCAATTTACTTGTTCTTCTTTTTTTTTTCTTTTTTTTTTCTTTTTTCTCTCTTGTCTACTGAGTTACCTTATATAGAGAGAGTTTTCACTTGAGTTTTGTGTGTGACTCCTTCGCAACAATCTCTTATAATTTTGGCATTCCTTCTTTTTATTGTTAACCTCATTGAATTTGACTAAGGGTATTCAACTTATCCAATCGTTATTTAGTTTGTTTTAGTTTAGCAACTTAAATTTTCTCTTACATAATCCTATTCATTTAATGTTTATTAATAGTTCCAGTTGAAATAAACATACCCTTAGATTATTAACAAATGATATTGATAAGTTTGGGGGGTGTGTGTGAATAAGGCATTGCCAACAAAAAAACAAAAAATTGCGTTGGTGAATGATACGCTAATTGAGGTGATTGGTCTCGAGGCTTTTTCATATAATACTAGTTTTTCCCCCGTGCGATGCACGGGATACCGTATAAGTGATCTATGTTTATAAATTTTCCCTTTTTACTGATAGTATTATATTTCTTCTTAATTATAATAAGTATTTATCAACAAAAATAAAGTTT
>BSSO01001196.1:0-25236 GCA_030267885.1 Mesembryanthemum crystallinum
AACCTTCAGGACTGCCATGGGGTTGGGGGTAGAGGGAGGTGAAATGGGTGTAATATGGGTAACGGTATTTAGGTATTTTTATGGGAAAAAAACATACCAAAATAGGAAGTGTAACCTTTAATTGAGAACAGCCCTAAACGGAAAGTATAATAACTTACAATTTAGAACGGAGGGAGTAATTTACAAGATATCAATGAGGTAAATAATATGATTTAACGTTAATGACGATAATTACGTAACGAATTAATTTAAAACCAGTGTTTGACTTTGTGCGATGCATGGTGGAAAATGTCTGATATCTCTTTCTTAGTGACATCCTCACCACATGAAGTCATTGAAGCTCAAGTTTAACCACTCATATTGGACATTACATGGTCATAGAAGCACATTTGGTTGGTGATTATATGGTTATACCTCTCTTGGATGTTTTCTTATAGCTCAATTGGACCCTCCACTAGCAAATGGTCACTCTTTAAGACTTTCAAGGAGGCAGTGATGAAGAAGGATTATAACTTTTGTTTCCTTCTGATCAAACCATTTATTTTCCTTTCCGATAGTTTCTTTTCAGATCATTTGCTTTCAGGTGGGCAGTGACATCAACTGTCTATTGCAAGCACTTTGGCTTGAGAGGTAACTGATGTCCTAGTACTTTTTTCACAATGGTTGCGATTATTTATCATAAGAGAATACAAACTATTAATTAAACATTTGAATATTTAGAACTGAAAAATCTTGCTATGGGAATGTAAGCCAGAATGATCCAAGACTCTTGATTCTAAATCATGAGTTACAGGTTCGATTACTCTGCCCGTAGTTTTGTGACTTTAAATCTTTATGACGTTAATAAGTGCATTAATCACAATACTAATTTAAAATCTTGAAAGCGATCCCATCCCAAAATTGCTTAAATTTACCCCTTATTGGACCGATTAATGGTTAGAAGGTTGCACATGATAATTTGTGCAAAAGAAACTCTACCACTTGAGCTCCCATCATTTGGTCAAATGAAGTGTTCACTAAATTGATAAACTAAACCACTTGTCATGTCATGTTAACAGCACCAAGAAAAAAGAAAATACAGTAAATAACCATGATTGGGCCTTGGTTATCCCACAAAACTTGCCCTTTATTTGTACAAGGCCCAAATAACACTGTATACTGTATGGATCAGATTCAGACTAAAGGAAAAAGGAAAAAGGAAAAAGGAAAAAGGAAAAGGAAATCAAAATAGAGTTAGGGTTTCTTTATGTTTGCTACTGGTGTTGCTATATATATACCAGCCATTTCCATCACCTTCTTCATCATCAAAGTCAAAGATCCATTGCTGTGCTATCTCTCTCATGCTCGATTCTTACTTTCTTTTTCTAAAATTTTCGTTGTTGATTTGTAATTTGTGTTCTTCTTTTTGTTTTACTTAAAACTTTATTTTTTTTTCTCTGAGCCAATTTGCAGAGCAAGATCGTCAAACAATAGTGACGTTAAATCTTGCATTGAAGGTTGGCGATAACAAATTCAAGCGATTCTCCGTGCCTATCAAATCTCTCTCGTTTTGATTACGGCCTCGAACAAGTCGCAACATTCTTATTCTTGTTTTGTTCTTGATATATTTCATGCTCATTAATTTGTCACTACTTTAGTAGTATCATTTCATATTCATCCTAGTAGTTTTTTTTGAGTTCTACTAATTGAGTACTCCATATATTTGAATTTGATGTCTAAAACTTGTTTGATTCTTTTATGTGAATGAAAGAGGCAGAGTAAGTAAATATGAGACAGACTTTATGTTTGAATGATTTATGGATTGTGTTTAGGCTATGTTTGGCAAAATTTGTTGTTAGTTGTAGCTATTTTATGATAAATGAGGAAAAAACAGTATAAATAGGTAAGATATGTTGCAAAATGGCAACAAAATAGCTATTTTACAAGCTTTAATTGAAAGCTTGCATGGGTAGCTTCTAAAAAAAAAGAGGTAGTTGTAGCCTTTTTCAAAAAAAGATTTGGCAAAAATATTTAGTTGCTGAAAGTAACACAAAGAGCTGAAAGTTTAAATGTTAAAGTTAAAAGCTAGCTGTTTTGCCAAATATAGCCTTAGTCTTTTACCACTGAGATGAAATTGCTAAATTTATTCAACAATTTGCTAAAACTGACCCAAATAACCTTAGATTTTTTTTATTTTTTATTTTAAAATAACTAGTGTGTTTTACAACTCTCATTAATTATTTGAAATTTACCTTTGCAAGTGTAATTTTTTTTTATTTTTTTTTTACCCCTAACCCTAATATCTAACTATAGTGTATTTGGCTAGAGTTTCCTTTGCATCATGCTTTACTGTAAATTGCTGAAGTTGGGAGAAAAGTTTTGAATGATGGAGAAAATTGTTTGTTTTGTACTTTAGGGTATTTGGTATTTGTGTACCTCTTTTGGATTTGATTTTCAAACTGAAAACTTGAATTGACTTGATATGAAAAAAAAATTACTTTGACTTTTCACATTAAAGGGAAGAGAATGAAATTTATGTGTCAAACTATTAGTGTTATCCATATAGTTGTCCTTATTCTACATCAGCCATTTTAAGCTTGACATACAACCCTCTTTCTCTTCCCACTTTGTTTGTGAAAAGAAAGGAAATTTTTATTTTTTATTTGAGTTGAATTAAGTTTTTCAGTTTGAATTTCAAATTCAAAAGAGTTGTATAAATATTAACAACTTTGAAGTAAAAAACAAACAATTTTTTTCTTATCCAAACTGTCAACCGCACAAGTGAAAAAATATATAGTGATAATGGTAACAAAATTCCGTTGACGACTTTTCAATGACAATGGTGAGGAATATTCCGATGAAGTGTGTTGTGAAGAGATTTGAAGAAGATGATTATGATTATATAAGATGGCCAAGATTGATGTTTAGTACTCCCTCTATCCGCTATTACGTTTCCAAACCAAGATTGGCACAAGAATTTAGGAGGAAAATTATAACCATTTTTGCCCTTGTGAAATAGAGAGAATATAATGATTGGTTGTGAAAGAGATATAAAATTAGAATAGAGAGAGTGATTGGAGAGATGGTGATTGGAGAGATAGAGATTGGAGAGAGAAAAAAAAGTTTTTTATTGTATTTTTTAGATAGTGGAGGGGTAATTTAGGGATGATATTTGGTTTGGAAAGCTAATGGTGGGACAAAAATTTTGGTGGTTTGGAAACGTAATAGTGGGACAGATGGAGTATTTGCTTCCATGAGTTCTGTTGAATAATTTGACCGGGTGTGGCGCCCGACGTGACAAATTCAACTAATGTTGCAAAAGTTGCCTATAAGTTTTGAGAAAATTTATGAATTTGAAAAACATGTCCACATGATATGTTTTAAATTTAAAAATAAACTTAACAATGACTCTCTTTATAGAGAGGGGCCATTCAAAAGGGACATTAACGTATGAACATTTAAGACGTCATTACTTGATGTTTTAGAAAATGTTGTTCTTAATTTTTGTCTCACGAGACCTTTATTAGAATGGAGACTTGGCACTTCAACTAGTTGAAATCAATGCTAAGTTTGGAGATGAGAATACGTTTTAGCATGGAGTGCAGACCCTAAGTCGCTCGTTCAAAAATAAACTCTTTATTAACCATTGATTTATGGATGGCAATGTGGTGGGGCGGGTGGGTGAGGATGCCTCACCCACTGTAATGTTCTTTATCTACCCCCGCCTCATCCATACGGCGGGTAGGCATACTTAAATCTATCCCCATCGAAGTGGATATTTATCAATCGGCGGGTACCTACCAACTCTATGAATCTATATCACTTGCAAGAATTGCATAAATAAAAGAAAAACTATCTTTAAATTGGTAATAGTCTTGAGAAGCTAATTTTTGAGAAAGAATATTAAGAGTGAGTATGCCCAAATATAAAATCATCTCTTGACTTGCTGTTAAAGACACGCTAGCAACTATTGACAATATTATGAAGAGATGTATGTGTTAAAACTAAAAAATAGGTGCATCTAGGCCTGTCAAACGGGTCGGGCGAGTTAAGTTCGAGTTTGATTAGTTCGGATTTGGATCATTTATGGGTCGGGTCATTTTCTAGTTGAGAAATGCTTAACTATGACCGAGATGTGTAGGGTTCGGGTCAATCCAATGGGTCAACAACACCATTTAATTATTTTTCTCACCGTCAAATTTTAACTAATAATCTTACGAAAATAAAGCATTATGCAAGGTTTTATCTTATTCTAACCATTATGGAGTGAATAGTAATGTTTCTTTTGTTGTTCTTCCACGTGTATAAAAGTATGAAAGACATCAAAAGATACTTAATTAGCCTTCTATTGATGTCGGGAGTATATATAAGTTAATACTCAATGGAAAAATATTGTTATAATCTTTATTTAACACTAATAAAAAAACACAAACATAACTATAAATCATGGATTTAAAACAGTTTTGTCTATCTTTCTATTCATGATATAAGTCATAATTCAAACTTACAGATTAAATGGGTCGAGTTTAACCCTATAATTTTTAGGCCAATTGATCCTGGTCAAATTGGGTTTCCAATTAGTACAATCTTTCTCAAAATCCTAAAAGTCGGGTCAGTTTTTCAAGTTGGGTCAGTTTTGACATGTCTTGGTGCACCTTTATGCTGCAATGCTCCTGAGTCCAAAAGTCACCTATTTTTCAATGCCCTATTGCCTTTGATGTGTGAAGTGATATCTTAAGTTGGCTGCAACTAAGTAGGAGATAGTGGAATCCGAATAGAGTTGGGATGGTTCAAGCAGCACAATAGGGGACAACATCCTGTTAAACACTATAGGAGGGTTTGTGATTGCTGCTACCGTGTATGAGACTGGTGTGAAAGAAATTCTAGAATCTTCAACAAAAAATGCAAAAATATAGGACAAATTGTTAGAAAGATTCAATGGTATGTCTGTATTAGATTTCTTGCTAAATATCTTGAATATGAAATATAGTAGATCACATATTTGTATTTTGACTCACGAGAGCACCATGTTGGTGTGCTTTAGACAATGATAATAAAATCTAATCATTCTCCAAACATAACCTAGGTGGTTACTCGTAAATTAATAAAGTGATCATTTTAGGTCTGCAATATTTGGTTCTTAGAAATGTAACTATGTATTGGACCCTTAACTAGCATTTTATTTTTTGGTTGAAAAACTTGGTTGAATTGTTTCAGTCACATGTTATCAGGTTCATAAAAACCAACAGATCTCAAGTTCTAATCCTAAGAGTCCCATGGTCTACAAGTTAAATTTTTGATTAGCGAGAACAAAACAATTAGTAAGTTGCAGATTGACTATGATCAATCTCTCCCTCTGCCTCAACAAGTTCTTTACCTTGGAATTTACGATCTACATTGCAACACATTGATCGTGAATAATTGTAGATAAGTAAAAATTAAGAATTTGATGATATTATGAAAGTGCTTCTAATCGAATATAAGTATGTTTACTTTGTAAATCTTTATATATTTTCATGAATTACTGGTCAAAACTTTTTTCCTCCCCTAAAAAAGTTCAACGTAAATAACCTATTGAAACGGATGGAGTAATAAGTAGGAAGTACTTTTTTTTTTTCTTTCATAAGAAAAGGAAGTATTATTATTATTATAGATGCGTTGTATCATTCAATCTGCAATAATTTCCTCATCCCTATTTTCACCTTAAGAAAAAGAAAAGAAATAAAAAGCTAAATGGAATACATTCACTCTCGAGGCCTATGACACAATGGCAAAGGACCAATCAATAAGGTTAACACCGAGTGTTGTCACTAAAAGGTGTCGGGATCGATTCTGGCTGTTGCATTGTCCATCTCGTGACTTACCTCCTCCATAAGGGTCAAAGGCAGTATATTTACATTTTCATCTTTCACATTCAAAGGTTAATTTAAGGAAAAGTTTCAAAAAGGGTACATGAGGTTTGAGGTAATAATAAAAAGGGTGTTTGACGTTTACCTATTTCCATTTAGGGTACCTAACCTTTGAATTAGTTCACATTTAGAGTCTGATTGTTGACGACGTGAAAAGCTCTGTTAGAATCGTGAGTTAGAGTTTCATTCATGGTTTTGACACTCGTATCAAGTTTGGTTGGAAATTTGCCTTAAGAACTTTTATAATCCATGAAGTCGAAACAATTGGGTTCTTGTACAATGTTGTTCAATCTTGATCTGAAAAGTCATGCAATCAGCAACTAATGAAACATAGACCCTACATGGACATTTTTAAGCCTCTAGTTATTTCTATTATGGATTATTTTCAGCCTTTTTCAGCATCTTACAAGTAGCCAAATATTTATCTCCAAACTCCCCATTTTTCTAATGCAAACCCCTCTTGAATCATATATTCTCTCAAAACTTTTAGAATTTCTAACATAATTTTTCACGGCGTAAGCCAAATGAACCCTAAATGGGAATTAATTTAAAAAGTTGGGTAACCTAAATAGAAATAGGTAACGTCAAATATCCTTTTTAATATTACTCCAAACGTCATGTACCCTTTTTAAAATTTTTCCTTCATTTCTTCCCGTCAATTGCACCCAACAAAAAAAAGAAAAAAGGAATACTACTCAAAATTTTGAGATCAAAAATTTCAGGGCCGTGACGAAGGAGCCCCTCTTTCCCCTCTATTTTTGTACCCGATTCTCTCTCCTCCTCAACTTCCTGTGGACATAAACAAACAGAGCAGGAGGAGCCCCCAACCAAAGCAAAACAACAAACCCCAACATCCCCAAACAACAAACAACAGCAGGGCATAACCTTCTTCTTCTTCTTCTCTTCTCTTCTTTCCCCAACCTCTAATCCATACAACAATGGCTTTGAATCTCAATCCAATTTCCTCTCAATGCCGTCATTTTCCTTCTTTCTCTCTCCCCAAAATCAGATCTCCCAAGTTCTTTATGGCTTCCACTCTCAGCAGCTCCTCCCCTAAGTAAGTTTCTCTGTCTTTCTCTATATATTTCTCCTATCCTCCATTTTTGCTGTTTTTAGGTTTCTTTTTGCTTTTTTCCATGGTTATTGGTGTTCTTGGCATGGGCTTGTTGATGGGTAAGTGTGAAATTTTTCTGGGTTTCTGTTATTTTGGGTTAATTGAAATTCTTGGCACAATTCATCACTTGGGTGCTTTTAATTCTTGCTATTCTGTTTCTATTGCTACTTTTCTGACATGGGTTTCTTTCGCTTTTTTTCATATTATTTTCTCATTTGGGGTTTTGCAATCTTGGGTTCGTTTGATTTCAATTCTCATCTGGTGCTTTGTGATCTCCCTGTTATTTTTGGTTACTTCTAATTCATTTTTTTTTTTTTTTTTTGATATGGGTATCTTTAAAATACATGTCTCCTTCCATGTCACTGGTAGTATTTGTCTATGACAGATGATTCACTTCCAACTGCAACTGCTACTTGTTAGATTCTGCTGTTGCTGTTTTTTATTCATCATTTTTTTGGGTTATAATTTTTTAGTATTTATTATTTGTTATATTTATTTCTTTGGACTGTTCTTAATTATTGTATTTGCTGAAGGGCTTTGGCAAATTCTAGTAGTTGGGGTGGGTCGGTCCAATTTCTTTTCTATGGTTGCGTGGTCTGTTTATTTCCGGCGAAATATGGTTTTGAATAATTTGTCATTTTCTTGGTAGGGCTGAAAAAAAGATTGGCACTAATTATTTGCTCTCAAAGTTCGTTGAGTCTTTGGTTTGATTTTTCGACTTGTGTACTACTTAAATGTCTAGTGGTGGAAGTTGGTGGCGCATTTATTTTATTCTCCTGAAAATTACTGTGATTGCTTCCTTGAATCTTATGCATCTATTGTGGAGTTTTTATTTTTTCTGTAGTTCTTATAGTATAGTTTTAATAGAAAGACTTCTAAGGAGTGAACTGATTTTAGTTTTTACTAAGATTTGCCTGGTATTGTTCTGTATTGTTAGTTAACTAGTATGGGTATACTCACTCACATTCAGGAAATAGAAGATTATAGAATTACAAGACTGGATTCAAATGTGTATTTCTGATTGGAAATTGAAATGGTTCCGCTTGGGTTGGAGAGCAATGTTTCCGTTGTGTTCCATGTTCTCTCTCACAAAACTTAAAGCTCATATCGTTGATTTTGACATAGGAGCTCATTATTTTGTTCTACCACCAACATAGATGAGATAGATTCAACGTATTTAGTGAAACTCATTGTTACTATATTGTTGTTGTAACAACAGATTTGAGAGATGCTTGGTGGAATATGTCTATTTTAGTATCTGTTAATGACATTCTCACCAAATGACCTTAACTTAGTCATTGCGCAAAATAAGGTGAGTCATTACTAGATATGAAATCATTGAACCACAAGTTTAACCACTCATATTTGGCCTTAGATAGTCATAGAAGCACGTTTGGTTGGTGGTTGTACCTCTTTTGGATGGTTTCCTAATTCAATTGAATCCTCAACTAGCAATTGGTTACTCTTTAGGACTTTCGTGAAGGTGAAGATGAAAGAAGATTATGGCCTTTCAGGTCATTTATTTCCCTTTTAGATATTCTTTTTTCTTTTCTTCCAGGTCCTTCCCTTTCAAGGCATCGACTCTTATTTCCAAACATTTTGGCTAGAAAAGGTCAATGATGTCTAATAATATTTTCCAATTTTTATCATAAAGAAAAACAAATAATTAGTAGAGCATAAGAACATTTTGAAGTGAAAGATGTCACTACAGGAATGTAAGCCATAATTCATTCCAAACATTTTGGCCAGAAAGGTCAATGATGTCTTATAATGTTTTCCATTTTTCATCATAAAGAAAAAATAATAATTAATAGAGCATAATACGGGAGTGTAAGCCATAATGGTCCGAGACTCTTGGTTCTATATCATGGGTCACAGGTTTGATTATTACGCCCGTAGTTTTGTGGCCTTCAGTTACCTTTTGCGACTTTATAAGTGTATTAATCTCGATATTAATTCTCAATTCAATTTATTAATCAACAAGAATCTTAAGATATAATTGACTAAAAAAAATTAATTCTAATTAAGTAAACATGAATTGGTTTTAAACTATAAGGTTGGTATGAGGTATATTAGACTCTATGGGCTATAGAAGCATCAGAAAGAAAGACGAACTGTGGAATGTAGTCTCCAATCAATCCCATGAGGTCTCAGAGGTCAAAAGGGGAAATGTTAGATGTTTCAGCTTCAGTGCAATTATATTATGCCAATTCTGTCTTGTACCCTAATGTTTGAAAGGATGCTATCCTTCTCTGATATGAAGTATGATTTCCGACTGCTCATCCATGATTACTAATTGGCAAAATGATTTTAATAGTAGTTACTTGATATTTCAATGGGTTTCCCTTCTAAGTAAGTTGCTTTTCCTCATTGTAGAGAAGTAGAAAGCATAAAGAAGACTTTTACCCCTCCGCGTGAGGTGCATGTTCAAGTAACACATTCAATGCCACCTGAAAAGATTGAGATGTTCAAGTCCTTGGAAGATTGGGCCGATGAGAACATTTTGGTCCTCTTGAAGCCTGTTGAGAAGTGTTGGCAGCCACAAGATTTTCTTCCTGATCCAGCTTCAGATGGTTTCTATGACCAAATAAAGGAGCTAAGAGAGAGGGCAAAGGAGATTCCAGATGATTATTTTGTTGTTCTGGTCGGGGATATGATCACAGAAGAAGCGCTCCCAACTTACCAAACAATGCTTAATACTTTGGATGGAGTCAGGGATGAAACGGGTGCAAGTCCTACTTCATGGGCAGTATGGACAAGAGCATGGACAGCTGAAGAGAATAGGCACGGTGACCTTCTCAACAAATACCTTTATTTGTCTGGCCGTGTTGACATGAAATCCATTGAAAAAACGATCCAGTATTTAATTGGTTCAGGGATGGTAAGATCTTCTCCTCCTAGATTATTGATTTCTCAATTAGCAGAGTGTATTATTGAGTGTCATGCATTAGTCTGTGTGGATCTTGTTTTACTATTGTTTGCCTATTTTAAATTTTTTTCTCCTTTCATCCTGACTAGAATGTTGCTTCAGATTTCATAGTTAGTTTTAAGAAAGTATGGATAGTTTTCCAAATGTGTCTTTGGCTTGCTGCCAAGTAAAATAGGAATTAGTAAAAACGACGCTAAGAAAGGGCCAAGGCTTAGCATAGAGAACTCATGATTATATTATTTCTAATATAGGAAAAAGGAATTTTCTTTTGGAGGGCTTAAATAGTGATGGTGACATTTTTTTCTTCTCTTGAGTCAATAGAAGTTATATGTTTACTTCACTCAAAAGGCTTAAAACAAGGGAGAAGTTACCCAAGTGGGTCGAACAGCGGGTGAGATGAACCTTTAAAACCTGATGTTAACACCCAATTGGCAAAATTATACGCAAGCACGGTACATCTGGAAAATAAGAAGACAGAGAAGTAAGAAGAGAAGAAATACAACTGAAAACATGGTCAGACAGCCGCGGGAAAGGGGGGCCTTGATGGTGGCATTCTTTTTAATAGTACTGTTTTCTTACTTGAACACGTGCTTTATTATGTTGTAAAAATAGTTTTTCTTGAATCATCTAAGGCTTAATGAGATTCATGCATGTATACTCATGGATGGCCATGGCTGTCATAAGCTGTCTAAATGCTATCAATTGGATCCTGTGTATAGATAATTGATTTAGTTATGATTTTGATTTTATATCAGCTGACCAAGATTTGAGTAGAATGAAACTTGAGATGGATCTTAGTAGTAGTTGAAATCTCGGGTAGGCGATGGCTTTCCAATCTACCATCCCCTGCATATGTTCGGTAGGTTTGTGTTGAGTATTGCTAGTGAGTATCAAGAGAAAGGAGATGAAGAGAGTGGCAAGGGAAGAGATATAAACAGAACTTTGCATTTTGCATTTGAAAATATAGGGTAGTTAATGTTGGGTGGTGGTTGGGTGTTGATGGTTTATCTTCGGTGCTTATGTTGGAAAACTTTGAGGACATCTGTGTTTCCTCTTTTGTTTTCTTCAATCGGACATGGTTTGTTTCGTTGTGGTGGTGGGTGTCCCTTTCTTAGAATGCAAAGAGGTCCATACAATGGATCAAGTGTGAGTTATCCCTCTAAAGTGAGAATGTCACCCTTTGAAAATTGGGAGTTAGTCAAGAATCGCCCCATTAACAGTGTCAGTCATCCCATTAACAGTGAGAGTCATCCCATTAACATTGGGAGTCACCCCTTAGAAGTTGATTATACGGTGGATTTAAGTCCATACAAGACACACTCTTTTTAGAATTCTAGGTGTCTCGTTTAACCTTTTTTTTCTTTTTCTTTTTATTTTTTTCATACTAGAAAATTCGAGATAAGCTTGGGGGGNCACAAGCAAACCAATTGATATGTAGTGGATCCATCACTGAACACACCAACCTGTCTGTGAGCGTGCACACACTTGCATGCAGAAGCGCATTAAGAATGCCATGTGTTTAAAAGACAATATTTGGGTAAGGGGAGCTGTTATGTCTCAGCGTGTGTTGTAAGTTGTAACATGTCAAGCCATTTGTGTCTATATATTCATTAAACACTCCTGTTAACTTTTTGGACCTGCATTCTGATAAATGTCTTTGCAGGACCCTAGGACTGAAAACAATCCTTATCTTGGCTTCATATACACATCATTTCAAGAGAGAGCCACCTTTGTTTCCCATGGCAACACTGCAAGACATGCTAAGGAGCACGGGGATCTCAAGCTAGCACAGATGTGCGGTATAATCGCTGCAGATGAGAAGCGACACGAAACTGCTTACACCAAAATAGTTGAGAAACTCTTCGAGATCGACCCTGATGGGACGATTCAGGCTTTTGCCGACATGATGAGGAAGAAGATCACTATGCCAGCCCATCTCATGTATGATGGTCGTGACGACAATCTGTTTGACCATTTCTCCTCAGTCGCTCAGCGGCTGGGAGTTTACACTGCTAGGGACTATGCCGACATAATGGAGTTTCTAGTAGGCCGGTGGCAGGTTGACAAGCTCACTGGGCTCTCACCCGAGGGGCGAAAAGCTCAGGACTATGTATGTAAATTGCCCCCGAGAATCAGAAGACTAGAAGAGAGAGCTCAAGAGAGGGCTAAAGAGACACCTTTGGTTCCTTTCAGTTGGGTCTTTGATAGACAAGTTAAGCTCTGAGCTTGGTCAAGGTAAAAACTTCAACACAACCCCCCTTTGCAAGACGATTAGTAGAGGTTGAATATTAGGGTTACGTCTTGTTTGATGCTGATCCAATGGCTTTGTCTATGAAAAAGAAAATCGGCTGTTTGTAGATACGTTTGCTTCAGTGTTTTCTATCTTAAAAAGTGTTTTGAATGAATGTGGGTAGTAGATTTTGTTTTTCTATCATGTTTATTCTTCGTCAGTCCTTTTGTATGGTGATCTTGTCCCTGTTTACTTGGACGTTCATATATGGCAATTTTGAACATGATTGTTTTAGCCTATTCCTTCTGATGTTTCTCTTTTGTATTTACTCTGATTTGACATTGTGTTTACCGTGGTAATATCTTACCCGAACATTTTAATATTAGAATCTGTTCTCAATTATTAAAACCTGTTCTCAGTTATGCAATCTGTTTACGTATTTTCTCTATCGTTGTTGAAACACTCGACGTAATCACATTGTGACATTGGTGAGGCTGTGTACATTTGATCCTGCCATAGCTGTAAGCAAGTCAAGTCGAGTTAGATCAATGTATGAACACTAGTTCCTTTAAGTTGCTAAATGTAAGATGTCTAAAGTTACTTCGTATCATATACTACAAGCTTAAGTTGAGTTAAAAGCAAAACATCAAGTTGGTATACTGTTATCAGTTAGTATATGGAGAACTATTGTTTGGTGATTGATGTTGATGAGTTTGCACTTTGAAGACTCGAGGAAGTGCTAAGTTATAGTGTCAATTGAATCGGAACCAAGAGATGTTTCAGTTGTTAAGAATACCGTCTTTTAACTATAAAGGTTGAGGTTTCGCTTTCTATTGATATTTCTACCTCCTGTGAAACACATACGAAAAACAAAAATTGTAGTGTCAATCACATCACATCCACATTCACATTCACATATATGCACACTAACACACATGTATATGTATGTTACCTACAAAACAACTGATGACAGTAATGACATCTGAGATTCTGACTGGCGAACAACTCCTGACCTCCAACGAAGGCTACGATCACGTGAAGTTAAAATGTGGATTTTTGGCCTCACACTTGTATTTATATATCAATTGATAATACACCATTTATTTTTTTTATTTTTTTTCCCTTTTTATCTTTTCGTTTATGTGCAACATAGGTTTAGATCCTTTGTAAGGGGTCACTTGATTTTCTTCTTTCATTATCACTCATATTAAACTTGGATTATGATGTTAGATTGTGTTTATGAATCGGATGTCATCTACAAAATCTCAATTAATTAGGGTCTTAATGTCTAATATGATGATACTTTATAGGATTTTTTTGTGGGGAAACCTCTTATAAAATAGACTTTTTGGAAAAAACTCTCTTATAAAAAAAACTTTGTGGGGAACCTCCTTATAAACAAAATGGCATGACGGACACACCTTAAGTCGTTTTTCGGCCAATTTAAATGAAGTTTTGACCGATCTACCCCCATCCTTTAAGTATATATTGTATATTTTAAGCAAATACTCCCTCTGTCCCGAAATTAGCTTTCAGAAATGGAGAGGGTGCAAGATTTTAGGCGAATATTTTTAGACAAATTTGCCCTTGCACTAATAGAGGGAATAAAAAATCGGGTTAATTTCAATGAGGTATACTGAGGTTTAACGTAAATACAGATAGGTATACTGACGTTTCAGAAAATATGTTGAGGTATATTGCTTTGGTGAAGTTGAGTGCAAATGAGAATTTTGATTATTGGATCAAGTGAAATGTCAAAAAAGCCCCTGATGTAAAAGGTTAGAGATTTTATCCTTAATAATACTTATACATACATTAAAAGAAAATTAAAAAGATAAAAAAAAACCACACACACAAATATCTAAATACAACATACTATATATTTACAAAAAAAAAAAAAAAAAGGCTACATTTGCTTTTTACCTAGGGGTTTTAACAAGGTATACTAAGGGCATTATGGTCATAAAATCCTAAAATTAAACTAAATTTTTAAAAAGAAAAAATTCCATTTTGGTGCCTTGACATATAGTGTAATATTAAACTGGTGACTTCAATTTTAACTATTCCCATTTTGGGTGACCTGAGATCTAAAAATAAGTTTCACTCTAATACTTACCTTTGACTCCGTTACTTTTTCCGTCAGTTTGTTGACGTGGCATATTACATTAAGGCATCCAGTTAGTTTACAATGACCGTTATAGTAATTTTACCTATGAAAACTAACATTTTCTAGCTTGAAACAATAATCACTTTGACAATTTTTCCACTAAGTGAGGGAAATAAAGTAAATACAACTTCTTTTGTTCATTAAATGTGCGAATATGTCTTCTACCATATGCTATGTCAGCAAAACTGACGGAATAAGTAACGGAGTCAGACGTAATAACTAAAGTGAAATTTTATATCAGATTTCAGGTCACCAAAATGGGAATAGTTAAAACTGAGGTTACCAGTTTAATATTACACTATACGTCAGGGCACCAAAATGGAATTTTTCCTTTTAAAAATATAGTGCCATGTCATCTTTGACTAGTCAGAGTATACCTCAATGTATTTTTTAAAACGTCGATATACCTATCCATATTTATGTTAAACATCACTATACCTCACTGAACTTAGAAGGGGAAATTTATGTGAGAGATTAAAGTAATAGAGAGAGATATAATTGTGATAGAATAAAATAATAGAAAGAGAGAGAGTGTGATTGGAGAGAGAAAGTGATTGGAGAGATAGTATATATTTTTTTATTGTAGTTGTGAGTTAGTGGAGGGGTATTATAGAAAAGTTATGGGATTTTATGGATTTTGAAAGCTAATTTTAGGACAAAAAATATGGTGTTTTTGAAAGCTAATTATGGGACAGAGGGAGTATATGCTTAAAGGCTAAGAATAAATCGGTCGAGATCTCATTTAAATTGGTCGAAAAATGACTTAAGGGGTGCTCATCATAACCTTTAGTTTTTATAAGGGGGTTTCCTACAATAAAATTTTTATAAGGGTTTTTTTTTTCTAAAAAAAAGTCCATTTTATAAAGGGGTTCCCCACAAAAAATCCATCCTGCTTTATATTAAATTGTTGATGTAGAGAAAACTGATCACAGAAGGAACTAAAAAAAACAAAGTTGTGAGTTTTCTTTGTGAAAGTAAAGTTTAATTTGAAATTGTCCAATTTTGTGTTGTGGACTTAGGAAATACTATGAATTTGAATCAATGCCAACTTTTACAATATTATAGTCTTTCTACTATAAGATTGATCTCAAATTTGAAATTGTCCAATTTTGTGGATTTTAAAATTATGAATTTGAATGAATTCCAGCTTTTACAATATAATAGTCTTTGGAGTATGAGATTCATATCAAATCCAAAATTTCAAATTCAATTTCAAATTCAAGTTTGACATAGTTGCATCCTCTGCCTGTTTACTACCAACATACTATTACTCTGTTAAGTAACCCACAAACAAAGAAAAAGAAGAGACATTCTTTGAATCAAGTACATCCCAGAAAAGCAAAAACAATGAAATTAGACACATATTGTTGGAGAATTCAATCCTTTAACAATCAAAGTTAATTACACTCCATCACATCCTACATCATCTTTATTAATTAATATACACACATTCAACATCTGTAATTCATTATATCAGCACACACATGCACAAAAAAAAGGGTGAAAAAAACATGAGGAAAATAGTAAAAAAAAAAAATAATCGAAAAATACAAGCTCAAGGTAGAAGTGAATCATCTTTTAGAAAAAGTTGCAAAAAGAATCACACGAAACGGTTAAATGGCTTTCTTCCTACAGTGGCAGGCATAGAAACAGTTGAGGAAGCAACACTCATATTTCCTACAGATTGTGCTGACGATAGGTTCTTCTTCCCTAACCCCTTCTGTGAACCAGTTTCCTTGTTGAAGAACAAAGGTCCTTTGTTCCCCCACTTGAAATCTTGACCCAACGGAAATGAGACTCGCCTTTTAGATTGATCATCAGTATAAGTAGAACATGGACTGTCCGGAGTCTGCACCTGTTCCTTGCCGCTTCTCACCTTAGCCTTAGCAGACATTGTTGGGGACATATAACGTGGGGCCGAGAAAGGTGGGCAGCTGGTGAGGCTATCATCGTCTCTAAATGCTGACCCGTTGTTGAAGGGTGAGTTGACTCGGCTGAATCTCTGCTGAAGCCGACCAGGTGGGGTCCGGGCAAGTTTTGTTCTTGAGGGGATGGTGGATCTTGTCGGAGTGTCAAAACTGTCAAATCCATGACCTGATTGTTCGAGGTTGCTGGAGTGGGGCAGTGGGCTTGGGCTGGGGCTAGCCTTGAAGTCCATAGTTGGTCTTGTAGGGGTCAGGTGAAAGGACTTTACGGCTGGGCTCTGAGAAGGATTTGTTGGTGTCACAGGCGGTCCTTGGCGTTGCTCTAGCCAGTTCCACCAGTAGGGGAATCCTCCTGACCGAAGGTCCATTAGAGCTGATTGGGCCATTTTCGGAGTGGCTTTCCATAACTAACAGAAAAGAAGAAAATTAGAGTTAGAATATGAGGACGACCAATCGTGCCTCATTTAGCTAGTTAACTATTCATATGCTTGAACGAGCTAGAATCGCTTCAAGTTGTATAAAGATATGCTACTTAGAGTTGTGGAAAAGGATCACATATAAGTGCAAATCCGAGGAATCGGAACCTTAGGTATTTTGAGGGAGCTCCCTTTGTATTCGGTCTAATCTAAAGTGTCCAAGTGCCATATCATGTCTGAGTGTCTGATATTCAGACATGGATAGTTTGGTTGAAATGAAGTCTGAGTAACGTAGCTATAAACCAGGTGGCTTGTTCTTTATACATAATAGAAATAAAAAACCATGCGCCATTGGTGAGTGAGATTATTTGGGGCAGAAGGCGACATATGAAAGGCCAATTGCCATGATACTGAGAATAGCACAGAAATACTACAAGCNGCATAGGCCATTGCTCGTTCTCTCTTCACAATTGCGTCAAACTTCCTCTGCATCCTGGCCTCTATTTCTTCCTTAGTCAGCGTACTGTCGTCCCAGTCATCCTGATTTTCAGACAACAAAACAAGATATTATCTATACCGCATACGCAGGAAACCACTAACTTAAGACTTCACCCTCACAGGGTATATGTCCTAATTAAAAGAAACGGGGTCACATTGAATAACCCAAGTTTTAAATTGTTGGTCACTAATTGCTGATCAACCAAACACGCCACATTTTTCCGATGTGATTCATCATGTGAGTGTGACCTTCCTCTTATTAGATGGTATAAACAGTTTTGAAAGCTTTCAGACCTAGACAGGACGCAGGCATGCAGCTGAGTGGAAGGAAATGAAGTCTTACGCAATATCAATTTCAATGGAAGATCACTGAATATGATGGCAAATTAATCTTAAAAAAGAAAAAAAAATGAAAAAAAAAAAAAGAACTGAAACCAGATAAACATACCAAGTTCCACTTTCCAAAGATGCTGTCTAGGTCCTTGTTATTCCTATGCAGAGCCTGCCGCTGTAGTGCCTGGTTTTCTATCATCTGTATCCTTCGTGACTGAATTTGAGTTTGCACGCGAACCAGCAATTGCGCACTTTTCAATGCATTCGCTGTTTGCCGCTTCACGCTTTGGCCTTTTACCACTGCTTGAAGCCTCACTAGACCTCTCAAAGCTCTGTAGCTCCTCCTTGCCTGAACCATCCAAAGCATTGTTTGACGTCAAATACTCAAATGTGGGCAAGGCAAGATATATGACTTAGTTCAATAGGCTACGTTTTCCTCATGTTATTCTTTTTGATTTTATTAGTAAAAATTGAAAAATATCATTAGAATCAGTATTGTTAAACAAAATCAGTACAATAAACAAAAATTGGTAAAATCAACTCAGTAGAATGAACGAAAATCAACATAAATTAACAATGAACAATATTATCGACAAAAATAACATGAAGAGAATAGAGTCTAAAGACAACAAGAATATGCTATAGAAAAGACAAGTCACCTTTCAGAGCCTAGTAACAAGCAAAGTCCCACATAAAGAAATGTGCAGCAAGTTAACTTTACATTTTTCTTTTTTTAGTAGTAAATTGTGAATTCCTAAAATCAAACATGAGACGGGCTAGTTTTACGTTTGACAGGCCAAACATTGGATTGACATCCCCAACAGTGAAAATATCACTTCAGTTGGAATGAACACTGAGAATCATTCCAAATGCACGATTAGGCCCTTTCTATATCATAAAATACAAGTTACTAGCCAGAAATATCGACATTGTGTGATTGAAAACAGAAAACCATCGGTATAGGTCACTTTACATGCACATGCCATGGGATTTGTTGAATGAATATCCTGCTTCTTTCTTGGTTAGGATAAAGTCTCTTTAGGCATGTGCTTATAATTCATAGAACATGCCTTCAATAGATTCAGATTTTATAAAGTGCATAGCACAAGGATGCACGACAAGAGCATGGAAGAAAGGCTATGCCTCAAAATGACTCAGATAGAGGGTGAAGGGTGTCCTAAAACATAATGGGATTGCATGGAAACTAAAGGACCAAAATGACCTATGCACCATATGAGGCTCAAATAGTGACATATTGTATAAATTACTTGCAATAAAACAGTTGATTATCAATGGAAATATAGCACGCAGCAAAATCATACGATTTCCATGATTTAACCTCATAAGTACTTTGCAATAGATTACTGCTACAAATGAAAACCAAATTCAATAATCGCTTAGATAACTCACCGTATAGCCTCTATAGACAGCCTGTATTTTAGTAGCACAAATATGCTGGTCGCTCAATGTAGGCTGCGGTCTGTGTTGTTGAACAAACCTAGGAGAAGGGACCCTAGCCGGAGTAGCAGCATTCACGGGGGTTGCTACCCGTGGAGGAGAAGGAACCCTTTGTGGCGGAGGAGATCTTGCTCGAGGGGGAGTTGGCCGAGCTGCATCCCGTGGAGGGGAAGCCGTGCTTAGAGGAGTGGAAGTCCTTGGAGAAGCAGCAGCTTTCAGGGGTGTAGCAGTTCTTGGAGGAGGAGGTGGTGGAGGTGTTGCATGAGGCTGCAAAACCTTTGGTGGTTGTTCAGGTGGAGTTGGAGGCCTATGATTTGTGATCTGGTGCTCTCTTTCAGCCTCCCCAAGTATTTTCTCAATGCTGCTTGGTCCTCTGAATAGAGGCATGAATGAATGGGCCTCTCCATGTTTATGCTTTTCTCGCCCTTTCTTCTTCTTCTCTTTCGAGCTCTTTTTCTCTGTTCCCTATTGAACAACAACAATTGTTTCAACAACAAATGTTTCATTTTGCTTTTTCTTTTTGGGTAAATTTTTAAATGAATTTTAAAGTTTTGAAGGCAGATCATGCAGTAATCAAAAATCATATAATGCTAATTTGCCAAAGCAATCCAAATATCGGTTGCAAAACCAGTTACAAGCGAATAAACAGAATTTAGCTATATTTACGGACAATTTTGCACAGTATTTAATTTAATTTCCCTATGGTGTATATCTGCAATATGTACACATAATAGAATGTGCTCAGGACTGATCTGATTCAGTGACTTAACTGAATTCGACAACGAGTGATGAATAATAACTAAAACTTGAAAGCAGTGAAATCCACTTACATCAGCTACTTTCTCCTTGGAGCTATGTGTGAAGACCCTCTTAATAGCTGAAAACCAGCTTCCTTTCTTACCCATTCTGCTAACATTACTCTAATTCACTTGCTGCACCACACAAGGAAACACAAATGAGTTAGATTTTTAGAATACTTAATGTGCAATCAGGAGACTGATATCACATAAACATCTTCTCCGAGATCAACTCTCAAATACCCAAATACAAATACAACATGATACATGGATACTTCAAACCAATCCAGAAACACACGAACATCATCGAATTTCTTTGGGTTCGACCCTTGGATCCATACCGGTCCCCAAAACCCGACTCTCAAGATGAGTAACACATACTACGCATGGAATTGTAAGTAGCAAAGTTCAGACTTCCAAATACCAAAATAGATGAAACAGAGGAGGAACTTTGAAATCATGGATCAAATTCTGGATTTTGGAATGAATGTGTCACAATTACCTCCAATTCCAGCAATTCAAGTTCAAATTCTGAGCAATAAAGAGTTGGAAGCTAATTTAAGGCTATCATGACATATTGAAGCCTTCATAAGTGAAATTTCTATGTACAATCAAGAACTGAAGAAACAGAATTTTTGGTGTTGGTGTCACTTTCACAATCTTACTCACCAAAACAAAATTTCAAAAAAAGGAACACAAAACACATGAAATTCCAACGGCAAAAACATGAACCTTTACCACACTACTCAAAATTATAAATTGATTTACCAACCTATAAGTGATGAAATTGTGTGATTTGCTCTCAGAACAGGAACAAACATGCTATTAATAAAAACACTAAAAAAATCTAAAGGCATAAAAAAGCTGTAAATTTCTACCCATCACCGATCCCCAGAAAAGCTTTCACCTTTGGCAGAAACCCAATTATTATTACTAAAAATTAACCAAAACCCAGAAAAATTTTCAGCTTTAATTAGCTTAATCATACCTAAATAGGCCTTCATAACTTCCAAAAGAGATGAACCCATAAAGCTGTTTCAACCCAAAATCAAAGAAGAAGAAGAAGAAGTAGGGTGGCTAGAAGGAGAGAAATGAGCTGTTTCTTTTTTCTTCTTTCTCTCTCTAACTTTCTCTCTCCTTCCTCTCAGCCCACCACACCTTTCCTTTACAGTTTGTGCTTTTCTCTCATGGGGGAAAACTTTCAGAATTTTGTACTAATAAACTTTCTCACTCTAGAAAACTTTGAATCAAATTATTCCACTAACTCTCAACTTTGAACAAGGAAAAATCATCACTTTCCCATTTCTTCCCTACTTTTCACCTTTTGTGTATGATTTTATAATTTTTTTTTTTGTTCTTTTTGGTTCTATGATTATTATGAGGAAATGGGGTTAGAGAGAGAGAGAGTGAGATGGGGAAGAAATAGTAGAATGAAGAAAGGAAGGTTGGCTACTCTGTCACTCAATGTGGCCAACTTCAACTAACTTTACTTGAATGGTAAGACTATTTTGTGCCAACAAAAATTCTTGTTTATTTCAACGGTTAGGTTCTCATTATTTATTGGTTTTTCATTCATTATTACGTTACTCACCATTTGGTAACAAATTGAGGGTAACATTCAATTAATACTTATCTTAAGTTAGCTTTGTCCTATTAAAATTCTGAAAGTTTAGAGTCGAGATATGGATTTGATACCCGTCTGTTATAGTTTATGAGAAAAAGAAAAGAAAAAAAATAATAAGAATTTGTCGTTCTTCGAAAATTGTTGTTAAATCTTGGACTAAGAATTTGAAAATTGAATTAGGAATTCTTTCTTATCACGTAATTATCTTCAAATTCTAATCAATAAACATGTCCCACTTGAAAAGTTTTATCATCATTGGATTTTTAAAGTCAATTTCAAATTTTAGTTGGTGATTTAGTTCAGATATTTATAATTCATAATACAATTAGCTGAATTTCTCGCAAATTTCTCAAATTTAGTACTTGCCTAGAAATCAAAATTTTAATTGTAAATAAGTTCAAAATAATTATAAAAAATTAGCTCCCCATAATTTCTCATTAAATTCATTTAGATATCAATGTAACTACACGGACAATATCAGTATGGTACCCCAAGTGAATAAATCTATGATGATATAAATATCTTCATGTCTCAATAATATGCCAAAAGTACACTATTTCACAAACCTGAATTCAAAATAAATATATCATTTCAATCACCATATATTTGAAAGGTTAGTTTTTACTATAGAAGTCCACAATTATGCATGCAAAAACAATTAAAATATTTACAATTGATAGTAAAAATTAATATAAGAGTAAAGAGGGGGAAAAAGAGGATCATATTGAACTACTAACTATTTTGTCAAAATGCTAAATTAAATCAAATTTTCAATTAATTATTGACTTTTCAGATTTAGTCAATTTGACATATCTAATATTATCCGTTTAATGATCAAAGTCCAAAGACATAAAATTTTACTTAATTTTGTAAAGTGGGATACCTACCTCAAGACTATCTACTACATTAATGATTCATCTCTTTGTTTTTAAACTAAAATTCAAAATGCCTCATAAATTTATTTTTCTAATTATAATTATGATAATCAGCTTTAGAAACATCTCAAAAAAAAAAAAAAAAAATCAGGTCTAGGAAAAAGAAGCATATGTGAAAGTAAAGCAAAGAAAAATATGAGAAAACAACTTCAATCCTCTAGATGATGACGAAAACCTTTGCAAATCCCTTGCGTAAGCAATTGGGTTTGTGAATTTCAACTCTTTCTAGCTAATCCTTTTCTTATTCATCAACTCCAACTAATGGCATTAATTTCAATGTTAGACTCTTTTTACAAACATTAATTAATTTAATTAAGAATTGGATGTTGTTTGAATACACTCTAGTCAAATACTGTAATCAACCATGGTTTGCATAATTATATCCATGCAACTTTTCATTTAGAGGAAACATTTCAAAAATGCTTTATGTTTTTCAAAACTTTTTTGCGGGTCAACTTTTTTCTTCTTTGGAGACAATGTTGTCTATTTAACCTTGGAAAAAGGTATTTTTACTATTTTTGTCTCTATCCCTTTTTAAAGTGGTCAGGAATATATTAGAGACTGTTTGGCCTAATTTCTAGTATTTTGAGATCCTTCAAAAATTTGTCAACCTCCTCGTCTCCCGCTTCATTTTCTCCTCTACCAAAAGCTTCTAATTAAGAAGACAAAATGGAGTTAGTAATTGAAACTTTGATTTAGAGCTTCAATCCCTAACCTCAATTTGGCTTTATAGTAGCTTTTGGGAGAACTTGAAGTAAAAGATTAGGGGTGATGGGAGGGAGATTTATGATGAAAACTCGAATTCTTAACTTAACGATTCCTTATTGTGATGCCCTTTGTAAATTACCCTTTATGTATTGAAATTTATCTTTAGAAAAAATGAATAATACTTGAATCTAACATAGAAATTCAAGAAAAACTATTCACCGACATTAAAAGGCTCCCTCATTAACTAAAAGAGTACTCAAAGACTTCCAATCTGAAATCGGAGTACTAATCATTAAAAATTTGTCCGATAAAAAAAATAAATCAAATATTTATAGTCAACTATTAGGATATTAATTTGATATTGTAGTTTCCTATTATATAGGCTATATATTACAAGAGATATTTATAGTGAAAGTTTGAAAATGTAAAATAAATTGATCAGTGAAAGGAGTAGTCCTATATTTCATTTATTTGACCTAATATAATTTGTTATTATTAATAATTCCATTGAAAAGAAACGTGTGTAATGTGGTGTGTGGTTTAGAAATTGGCGCCCCGACATGCACTGTATCTATTTTGTTAGTTGAGCTGTTTTGGCGTTTCCGGCCCATTCCTTTCATTTTCTCTTTCCCTTACCATCCAACCACAACAAAGTCTAAATCATTCCCTTTTAGCCTTGTGCTTTGGTTTTCGCCATTCCGGGGGAATAATTATAACCACTTTAGGTTATATTTGGCACCATCAGTTAGGCTTTAAGTAAAAAATTACTGCTTAAACAACAGTTTGAAACTTGCAACTTGTTTTTTTTTTTTTTTTTTCTTCTCAATTACAAAACAGGATTTGAAATAATAGTTATCTTTCACTTGTCAATTACAGCTAATTTTTGAAAGCTACCCATACTAACTTTAATTTGATAGCTAGATTTTGAGTAAAAGCTACAGTTTGAACATTTGTAACTTGTTCTTTTTTCTCTCAACTATCAAACAAGATTTCAATCAATAGCTACACCTACACCTAATTGTGTCAAACATAGCCTTAAAATATCAAGAGTTGTTCCATTGTCTTAGTAGGAGCATTGTCTCATCGATTGTGAGTTTAGGTTGTGGTCAATTTAATTGAAATTATTTGAATTAAACTGAATGAAAGTAATATTCTATCTGTTCCTATTTAATTGTCCTATTAGAACGGTCAAAAATCAAAAATTTAAAACTTTAACATAGATAATTCAAAATATACACTAACAACTTTGAATTACTCATAACCACTAAGCATATCATGAATGAAAGATACCACTAATCTTCGATTTATAAAGCAAATTTATGATAAAAATAGGCAAGAAATTGTGTGTGATGTTCTGAGTCTAAAACACGAGCTAGTCATGCCATGTTCCCTTTTATCTCGCGGGTACTTGATAATGTTGCTAAAAGAAGGGACCTTAAAATTGTGAGCTTGCTCCTCACATATATAAATTAATGTAAAAAAGAATATTTATCTCATATAGGAAAGAAATTTGTCTTGGTAATATTGATCACATACAACCTTATGGCCTAGTATAACACCAACACGTCTATATTGATAAAATACAATTTGAAATACCACTTTTAATAGTTTGTTTATTGTAATTAAAATGTGTTGAATCTAAACTGAAATAATCTAAACAAAACAGAACAGAATTAAACTGAATATAGAATTGGAACGATGATGGACATAAACCACCCTAAATACAATATGATCGATCAATGTATAGCACACCAAATGAAACTAGATTATGAGTTAATGATTAATTTTTAAATTAGTTTTTGTTGCTAGGCATTAAGTGGAAGTTGAACAGTGAGGATGTGTTCATGTGATGTGAGTGACAACATAGGATCCGTAAAGATAAAAAGGGGGGATGACCGGATGAGGGAGGGAGGCCTGTGAAAAGCGGACAGTTGTGTGGGTAAGACTTAAGAGGTGGGAGCATGACTACTACTGTCCTTAATTATTACTGTACTACTATTTCCTGATCATCTCATCTATCATTGCCTATCTACAAACTACTACTCCCTCCGTCCCGAAATTAGCTTTCAAAAATTAGGAGTGAAGAATATTTTAGGTGAGTGTTTTTAGACAAATTTACTCTTGTAGTAATAGAAGAAATAAAAAGTAAGAGGGGAATTTTATGTGAGAGATTAAAGTAATAGAGAGATATTATTATGAGAGAATAAAATAATA
>BSSO01001197.1:0-25229 GCA_030267885.1 Mesembryanthemum crystallinum
AATTATTAAAAATTGAATGAAAATGAGTTAAATTAAGATATTTAATGTCATATCATAAATAGTTTAGATAAAAATAGTACATATAAATGTTGGAGTAGTTGGTAAAGAGCTAGTATCAAAAACTAAAGGTTTGGAGTTCGAATCTTCTTAGCTATGAAATTTTTTTTTTTTTAAATTGAGAATATGAATGTGGTGCTTACATGGCAATGCATGTGACACGTCAACGTATATGTGGAGATACTAAGCGCTGACATGGCATGCTGACGTGTCGAGCTCTAGTTGAATCGTTGTGTTTTAAACTAATTATATAGATATCCAAATCCAATTATATTGAATCTAACAGGTTTAATTTGTCATAAATAAGTTTGATTAATAAGTAGTATTATTAATGCATATTTATGCACATATGCAGACAGAAATAATGGGATATTATTTATAAAAAAAAAAATGATGAGAAGTTAGGTAGAAAGAAGTTAAAAGGACAAGCTAAAAATAAAAATCAATATTGAGAACAAATCACAAAGTATCAATATAGTGCACTAAACAGGTAATACACAGGTTTTATATAATTGCCTACAAAGTTAACTAAAAAATAGCCTTAATAATCAATAGTTGATAGATAATTGTGGATTATATTAGCTAATTTTCTTTTATTTTATTTCAAAGAAAAAGTAAAATTTAAACGTCTTTATGTATAATTATAAACTTAACTTATATCACTTTTGATATTTCCAAATAAATCTCATAAATTATAAAATAATTGTCGTACAAGTGTATTAATATAAACCCGTGCAATATATACTTATCTATAGAAAGATTGTATGATTAAAAAAAATATGCATCCATGACTTGAACTCATTTATTGTTGCATTGTATTTTGTTGTTTTTTAAAATATTTTTGTTGTTTTCCCTATAATTTATTGTTACCAAAGTACATGCAAATTAATATGAAATACATTCTACATTTTGAAGAGTTAGGAACAATTGATAAATGACCAAATCAATAGGTTACTTGAATATTTCATTTAAAAGTTAAAAAAAAAAATCAACATGAATAGTAGTACTTAGAATTTAGTAACGTGTTACAAACCGTGCAGCGCACTGGCATAAACCTAGTTATAATAATAATAAGAAAAAATTGCCAAGAAAAACCTCTTATAAGACCACTTTTTTTTTTTTTTTAACAAAACCCACTTTTAAAAATATTTGTGGAAAAAACCCACTTATATATGCTGTCTGCCACGAGAACACACCGACGCCACCTCTGATGGTGGTTCCAACCTATAACTGAATTGAAGTGCCAGTTTTGCCCCTCACTTACTCTTGTCGACTTATTTTTCTTTAAAAAATTCAATTTTAATTTCTTCCCTCCCTTCTATTTCTTTTCATTTCTTTCCAAAATGAATCTCCTGTGTATATGTTGAAGATCTGATACTAAGCCAACCCCTGTTCCTCCTTTCGTTTTGCTCTTGACACTACTTACCCATTGTTGCAGTTGGTAAAGAACTCCAAAGGTAAATAATTTCTATGTTTTTTCCGTTTGATTTTGTTGATTTTACCTAGGTCTTACTCTTGTTAGGTTGAATTACTTGTTGGAGAATTTTTTTTTTCCCCTCAAAACCGATTACTAGGTTCATGAGATAATTGGGGAAATTCTCCTAGAATTGGTGAAGTTGGGTTAATTCTTTTTGTTGTGAATCAGATTCCAAGAGAGCTAGCGCGAAATTCAACCCAAATTTCAAAGAGAGAGAGAGAGAGAGAGTAATGCGTTGAAATGAATTTTTGGAAACGTAAATCCTTTTCTTTCATTTTCAAAAATCAATTCAAATAATAGGAAATGAGGGGGGGTGGGTAAGTAAGGGGTAATTCGGGCAATTCAGCTCAAATATGACCGGAAACAACCGCAACTGGTGGCGTTGGGGGGTGTTTTTTGGGTAAAATGTATATTTAAGGGGGTTTTCTCACAAAAATATTTAAAACGGGATTTATTAAAAAAAGTGGTTTTATAAGGGGGTTTTTGGCAATTTTTTCTAATAATAATATTAATAACAACAACAACAACAAAAACTAGGAGCACATCAATAATAATAATAATAATAATAATAATAATAATAATAATAATAATAATAAGAAGAAGAAGAAGAAGAAGAAGAAGAAGAAGAAGAAAATATTGAGTTTAACCACCTTTAATAATAGGGTATTTAAAAAAGAACCACCTTTGTTATAACTTTTTTAAAATAAGGACCTTAAATGTTACACTTCATTGATTATAGCCACCTATTACCCGAATCCGTGAGAAAAAATAATTTTTATTCCCGTTTTGCCCTTACCATTTTTTTTATAATTTGATTTAAAAATAATAAAAAAATCAAAACACTTTTTCATTTTCTTCCTCCCCATCACCGGCCTCAACTTAGCAGTTTGAAAGAATCTTTGAATTTTTTTTTTTTATTTAAATCAAATCGGAAACAAATTAGGTAAGGGCAAAATGGGAAGAAAAAATGTCCAGGTGGCTATATTCTATAAAGTGTAACATTTAAGGTAGTTATTTTAAAAAAGTTATAACAAAGGTGGTTCTTTTAAAACACCCTATTATTAAAGGTGGTTAAACCCAATTTTTTCTAATAATAATAAGGGGATTTTATTAAAAATAGTGGTCGCTGATGATTGATCCTCCTTTCCTTTTTTGTGCTGGTCGAAGATCTCCCTTCCCTTTGGTGGAGATTGGTTGATCTTCCTTGGTCTTCTTTTGTTATTCGGAGAGGTCCATTGACTCCCTTCGCCTTGTTGGCCAAGTCAGCTGACTTATTGGGCTTGTCGACCTTTTCTTGTGGTCGGTGCGCTTCAATCTTCCTTCTCGCTTCTCTAACTGAGCTGGCCCAATTCTCACTTTAGACCCAAATTCCTAGTGAATATTTTTCCCCGAATTACCAAATTGGTCTTTTAAGTGAACACCTATGGATAACTTGGTCTTTTAAAATTTAGGGATATTACATAGTGTACCCCTGTGGTTTGGCGAATTGCACAGGGTGCCCGTTTTCCAAGTTTCATGCGGCAACTACCCCTGAAAACAAACTTAATGAACACCATACCCCTAACCCCTAACTTCTGTTAAGTTGTCGTTAAATGGACATGTGAAAAGACTAAAATGCCCTGTTTTTATCCCTCACCCTCACCCTCACCCTCACCCACCCTTCCCCATCCATTGCTCTCTCTCCTCCCCCCCTCCCAACCAAACCACCCCAACAACTCAGCCCAACCTCCACCACCCCAACCATTGCCGTCGCCGCCGCCACGACCACCACTTCAACCCAAACCCCTTCATCTTCTCTAAACTCAACCAACAACAATCCCTAAAAAGGGAAGAAAAAAAAAAAAAAAATCAAATCACACTCTCTCTCCTCTTTTTGAGAGTGAGCTGCCATGTTAGGTGTTTTGAGCTCAAAGCAGCAACAAAAATGCTACTAAGAAGCGCATCGACGCCATGTTGAACTCATGGACCTCGACAATCGGATCCTCTAATTGCTCATCACCCGATCCAAATCAATCATCCCCCTATTGAGTAATTCGTGCAACAAAAGCCCAAACTCGATTGGGAAGATGAATCGGGCTTCGTCGGAGTTGGATCTTTGGATCCTAAGCTCGGTTCCTCCGAAATGGAAGCTTTTCGGGTCGGGTTCGGGGATGACGGCGACTAGTGCATTGAGGATGGGAGTGAGAGAAAGAGTGGAAGAGGAAGAGGAGGAGGTGGAGGTGGAGGTGGTGGTGAGAGCAAGAGAGAGATTTGGGTTGGGGTTGCTTACTGGTGGATCAGACGGTGGTGGTGGTAGTGGAGGGAGTGGATCCGACGGTGGATATGGATTGGGAGGTGGGTTTGGAGGTTGGGATTTGAATAATGGGAGTGGGAGTACTGATGCGAATTATCAGAAGATGATTGAGGCTAATCATGTGAACTCTTTTCTTTTGGGAAATTATACCATTGAAAGAGGTAATTGGATTAGATCTTTAAATTGTGATTAGTTTGTCTTGCTTTTTTGATTGTGGTGGGGGTGGTTTGGTAGGGGAAAGGAGATGAGAGAGAAAGTAAATGATGAAGAAGAAGAAGGGTGGGTGTGGGTGAGGGTTAAGAAGAGGGCAATTTAGTCATTTCACATCCTCATTTAACGGATATGCTAACGGAAGTTAGTCGTAGGGGTACTGTGTTCATTAAGTTTGTTTTCAGGGGTACTTGCCGCATAAAACTTGAAAAATGGGTGCCCTGTGCAATTCGCCAAACCCCAGGGGTAGCATGTGTAATATCCCAACCTAAAATTGTAGATGCCCTTACGGAGTAGTAATTCAGGAGTAGCAAGTAGAGGGCAAAATAGTCACACGGGAAACAAATGCGAGTGTATACGTAGAAGAACAAACTTCCCCCCCCGCCTGCCTGCCTGCACCAGACTACCAGAGAGAGAAAACACAGGAATAAGCACGGCACAGAGAAACCAGAGAGAAAGCGATAGAGGCGACACAACTCAAACACACCACCACCACCACCACCACCACCATCACAAGAAACCCTTCTTTCACCGCCGCCACCACCACCACCACCGTCTTCAACGAGGCGACCCCTCACTCCATCCCTTCTCCGTTTTATGTACTTGATCAGTAGCACCACCATCAGCTCTCATCAATGGCGACAGCACCAGTAAAGTCTCCCCTCCATAACTTCCCCCTTACTTTCCTCAAATGGGGCGGCTCTAAAAACCACCACCACCACCGCTGCCGCCGCTCTCCCCTCGACTCCCCTCCACCACCACCTCCCTCCGACGGATCTCACTCCTCCCGCACCCACACCCATCCGGAGAGAGAATCTCCCAAGGCAGCACCCGAACCCGAAACCGAACCCGACACCGAAGGTGGCGGCAGCGACAACAAGCCCTGGAATCTCCGACCAAGGAGAGCTCCTCCTTCTTCTGCTTCTGCTTCAATGGCGGCCAATACGATGAAGGCTCCTGCGGTGGATTCTGCTGACAATTTGCCGAAATCGGCGAGGCTGCGAGGGTTCGACACTCAGGGGAGCGGTGGTGGAGGAGCAGGGGAGAGAGGAGAGAAGAGGAAGTTCTGGATCGCGCTTTCGAGAGATGAGATTGAGGAGGATATCTATGCTTTGACTGGTGCTAAGCCTTCTCGTCGCCCCAAGAGACGACCTAAGAACGTTCAGAAGCAATTGGATGTGAGATTTTGTTGCTCTCTTGATCTTTTGTTCTTTTGGGTTAATCTTTTTGCTTTTTGTAGGGTTTCTCTGTTTTTTGGGGGTTTTTGATTTGTGTGAGTTTGTTTTTGTTTTTGCAGAATGTGTTTCCAGGTCTGTGGTTGGTTGGGCTTTCTCCCGAGGTTTATCGAAGCCTTGATGTTCCTCCGAAGGTTTGTTTTTATCGTTTTCATCTATGAATTTTTCCAGTTTTCATCCATTGTTTCTTTGATGATCATCTATGGATGGGTTGTTCTTTGCAGAGGTAGATATGATGATAGAGGAAAAACATATTTCTGCTGTGTTTCTGATATGCTTGCAGAAGGTATATGTTGTTCAACAATTTGTTTGTTAGTTTTTAGATATTTGCCAATGTGTTTGGGATGGTTTATCAAGATTGTTTGCCTGTGTTTTCATGTGGGCAGGTAGTAGAAATGACTGACTAAAGGAAAAACTATATGGATCTTTTGACAGCTTCGTCTTTAGGAGCTTTGAACAGCTTGCCCTTGTGAATTCGGAGCCTCGAATTGGGAGGTATATTTCTTTGTAAAGAAGGTTGTTGGGTGGATATGGCAATAGAAAGAACAATGTCTTTGAAAATTTATTCCTTTTTGGTTTTCATTTTGTTATGGGGTACATAGGCCGATGCAAGGGCAAGTTTAGTTTATTTTAGCTTAACTATGAACTAGTAGTGGCAATATGTAAGCATGGATCTTTTGTTCTATGTGAATACATAGTAATTTCAATGTTTGGGCAATCTTGGAGATTGTGATTTTGGGGGGCTTGTATGCTGATCCTTAAAGGGAACGTGATTTGCTGATTGTCTATTGTCATGTTTGACAGGCTTCCCGACTTTGTTTGGGGGCAAATAAGCAATCAGATTCTTAGTTTCAAAACTCTGAATCAAAGTATTGGAGATGTTACATGAGGCACTTCATGCTTCTTGAATCTAGTTGAACATGTTCCTCCATCTCTGTTTCATCAAGTGGAATCCATATGAGGTTGAAAGTTCATGTGCTTTATTTCATATTTTTGTCTATGGAATTATATGTTCATGTCATTGATTGCGCATCATAATGAGATATTCGTATATGGCAGTAAAATTACGTGATGCAATAAGTAACTTGGTTGAGATTGCATCGGCAGTAAACATATTTAGCTTTAGATGGCCTCTGTTGATCTTATTGTGTTGCAGTTGGTCTGTGGTTTTTTTTAACTCTGGTGTCGATGTGCCGTCATATGTGGCCTGTGATCATACGTGAGACAAGTTGGAAACTTGAAACAAGTACCCTATCTGTGTGTCTTATTAGCCAGTGCAGCCTTTTTTCAAATTACATAGCGTGTTTATGGTAATTCCACGTGTGTTTGTTGCGAGCGCTTCTTGTATTCAACTTTTTTGTCTTTTCATCACTTTGTCTAATATTGTCGTCGAAATATTTGAGTTGGAAGGACTGAAGGAGATGGTGGTGTACATAAAATGGTTAAACGGATGTCTATTCTTTTCTTTTGTTCTAAAGGCATCAGTTTTTTCGAATGAGAACCACGTTTCCTTCGAAGTAGAATGCTTATCTGTCTTGATGACTTCAATACTGTCAGATTGTTAGATTGTTTTTGCCACTATAATTATTTCCTATTCTTTTCCTCCAAGGAATCAATTATGTGTGGTGGTTTCCTTTCGATGCTAGTGAAGGCATGTTCAGGACCGGTTTGAGAGTAACCTTCTTTTACGTCAAACTTAGTTTGTCTTTATACCTCACTTTATTTAGACCAGCCACATTTTTGGAAGATCTCTACCTGTTTCTATTATTTAAGTTGTTACCTGAGATTGTCTTGTTTTCTTTTTGTAACCGATGTCATGGTTTTTATTCATTTTCAAGACTTCAAAAAAGAGTACTGAAGCAAGAGCTGTGGAATAACTTGTAGCTGTTTCCTTTGCTAAGTTGGCAGACAGCTGCGTGGGGGGGGGGGGGGGGGGGGGGGGGGNAGTTGTTGGGGTCAGTTTCAAATTGTAACTGTTGAAATTCTCAAGCGTCTTTTATTGTATGCTGACCTGATTTTTTGTATTGGATTGACTGCGACATCAATACCGTTAATCCTGTTATATGCTGAAGAACTATGTTTCTGAATTAGAAAATATCATGGTGTATCTGAATTATAATGTGTCCTGTTGTTCTGGGTATGGCCTAGTTGTGAAGTTTACTAGGTTATTTATTCCATGAAACTGAATCATTCTTTCTACTTCACAGCTATTATATAATTGCATGAAGATATCATTAGGTTTTTCCATTCATCAACTGCCTGCTTTGGTGCGTCTCCTTTTTCGTTCTCTTCTCTTTGGAGGAGTGTTTGTGATGCCTTAGAAAGCTTAGAAGCTGATCTTTGCTTTGTGGTAAAGGTGGAAAAGGGAAAAATGCCTTAGATATCTCCTACCTGTTTCAAGCAACTAAAACCTAATTACAGGTTTGATCTTTGTCTGCTTTGTCCATGTGGTTTTTCCCCCTTTTTGTGAAGACTTGTATACATCCATTTCATATATTTAACAGTCTGTTGATGACAATTCAAAATGGCAAAAGATGATTGTTACATTTTGGTATGCGATCACTTCTTTGCCAAAGTTCAAGGGAACATGTCGTTGATTGAGTTCTTCTGACTTCTGTAGTTTGTCATTATTCAATGACTTCACATATGTTGTTGAATTGACTGCATTATTGTTGCTTGCCAAAACAAAACGGAAAAAAAAATCTGCATTTTTGTTGCGCTACAATAGGTAGGCGTTATTGTATTGTTTTATTGCGTTGGGCTTTTGTTAGTGCCTTGGTGGTTGGCATTCGGCAATGGCTGATAGAATAGTGAGTGAAGCCCTACCTACCTACATTGTTCTTCATTTTCCCAACTCCAAATTGTTTTTTCTGTTTTATCGAAATTACATGTGAAATTTCTTTATATACTAAAACAACTACTGTATGTTTTTGTTTTCTCATTTATATGTTCAATCAGTTCAATGGATGCTCGTAGTTTGATGTAGACGAGTTCCAAATTCATGGAGTATTCTACTTTAAAGGATTCTCTTATAGGGAAAAATTCATCATCTTTCCTTGCAAGATTTAATTTGCGACGTTTGTGATAACTTTTGTAAGTTTAGGGTTGTTTTCAGGTGACTGACTCATTGTTAAGGCAAAATCAAAATGTCAATGTTGAATGCCAAATAAGAAAAAAGTATCTGATGAAGTTGTTTACTCCCTCCCTATTTGACGACTAGTTGTTTAGGAGAGGAATTACGTAAGATATAACTGTAGCCTTGTAACGTGGATTAGTTGTTGAATATTGTCTCAAGTAACATCCATTGGCCTTCCTTGTATTCATTTTTGTCATGATTTCTAATTTTAACAAGTATCACAAATTTAAAAGAGATTGTCCTCATGGATCCGGAACTGACCAGGACATCGCACTTTTAATACTAGTAGTCGAGCCTTGATCTCCTTCATTAAGACATTGTTCTCCTCAACTTATTTTGATTTATTTCACCAATAAAAATAAATTAGCAGAATTAATTAAAATCAACATAAATCAGTGAACTGAAAAGTCAACAAAAAAAACAGTAAAATCTCTCTAAGTAAAATAATTCAATCAATAAAATTCAACGAAAATCAACAAATTAAGTGAAAACAAACAATAAATATTAACAAAAATAACATAATAAATAAAAGAACCTTATTTTTGTTGATTTCAACAGAAATAAATGGAATTAACCAAAAAAAAAAAATTAACAAAATTAAGTGAAATCAACAAAAATTATAAGTATTGTCAATAAAAATTAACAAAAAAATAGTGAAATAGACAAAAATCAACAATCAATGGTATAAATCATATTTAATAAAGTTCAACAAAATCAACAATTAACAATAAATATCTGAAAAAATAACATGAAGAGACAGCCTAATTCTCATAAACAAAAGGCTTAGATTTTCAACCGTTTGTCAATGACATGTTATTTTATTTAGGAAAAATGGGTGTAAATAATAATCTCAAATATGAATCAATAGTCAAATTAATCCTCTTTGTGTATTGGAGATAAGTAGTCTCATGTATCAATGTATGAGAGGTAGGAATGAAAATGGTCCACCACTAGGTATTACTAAATTATACTGCTATGTATTTCATGTATTTCAAGAAAATCTTATTTAAAAGTTCTAATGAACCAAATGAATTCATATCAAATAAGCTCAAATCTTCTTTAAATAGAATCATAATTTGAGAACTCAACCCTAACAACCATTTTCACATCAAAGATATAGGGAGAAGACAAAGGCTATGTTTGGTAAACTAACTCTAGTCAAGTTGTAGCTGTGAGTTATAGCTGCAACTTTAGCTTCAACTTTTGGGTAAAATATTTGTTTGATAATTTTTATATTTGAAGCTTTTTACCCCCTCACAACAGTTAAAGCTCTTACAAAAGTTGCTCCATCACAACATAATTTTTGGTAACTTTCATTATCTCCAAAAGTTAAAGCTCCTCTAAGAGCTCCTAAAAGTTGTGTGCCAAACATGCACAAATAATAAGTGGCGGAATTGAGGGTCTATCTAAGAAGAATTTAAGGTTAATTTAGAATTTTATGTTCTTTTATACAAAAATATATTCGAAAATAAAAATTAGAGCTTTTTGCGAAGAACCCCCTTATATAATACACTTTTTGTAAAAAACCCCCTTATATAATTTTTTTTTGGGGAAACCCCCTTATAAGTTACTTTGGCCATGACCAACTCCCCTTATTCAATTTTCCGACCAATTTATGGGATTTTTGGACCGATTTGCCCTTGCGAAATTTTTCCAAATGGGTATTTTTTCACCTTTGAAAAATTTAGCATATGAATTTCAACAAAAATGTCAAGTATGAATCAAATGAGATCTAAAGGGTAAAGACAAAACCCATTTGGAAAAATTTCGCAAGGGCAAATCGGTCAAAAAATCCCATAAATTGGTCGAAAAATTGAATAAGGGGGGTTAGTCATGGCCAAAGTAACTTATAAGGGGGTTCTCCCAAAAAAAAATTATATAAGGGGGTTTTTTACAAAAAGTGTATTATATAAAGGGGTTTCCCGAAAAAATCCTAAAAATTATGCAAAATTACATACACCAATTATCCTACGATTAATGATGGACCTTTTATTTTTTTTTGATGAAAATGATGGACCATTTTTTGTTACCACCCTTTATACATGATACCGTTTTTGTCCAACATCAAATTATATCACATACTTTGAATTTTTTATATCCAGTTATACTCATACTGGTTGCTCATCACATCATTTACATACAAAGTGTAATCTACGCAAACTGGTAAAATAATAATCGCCCACCGTGGGGCTCGAACCCACGACCACAAGGTTAAGAGCCTTGCGCTCTACCAACTGAGCTAGACGGGCTAATTTGTTATGTGAGCTTGCCCTTGAATAGACATCTACAAGGTTAAGAGCCATACATAGGTAATCTTTGTCTGTCTTTGATCTTTACCCATTACTTTAGGATAGCTTGCCCTTGAACTTGGGCTTTGTATATGAGCCCATTTGCCCATTTCAAGCATAAATATATGAGTGGCTTCATTGAAATGGGCCAACTTCGATAATGGTAACTTGGGCTTTGTATATGAGCATGAGTATCTTCTAAATTGAATCTAGATTCACTTGACCCAATTTAGAAGCAGATAACAATGAGGGTCTGGTCCACAGTGAAAGCCCAAGATGGTTGATAAGTGGATTATGAATGCAAGAGCTCATCAAATCAAAAGCATTTCTTTAGCCAATCTATCAAATCAAATTCTATGGTGTGATTTTTGTTTTCAAGTTTTCAATTCACACCAACCAAATTCGAGCCTAAATTTAAGGGATAGTCAAAGATAACGACAAAACAGAAAGACTTTCAAATACAAGCAAATCATTTGCGCAAATTTGAGAACTTGATAGTAGACTTATGTTATGTTTGGCAAAATTAGTTGATAAGGTGCTTAATAAGGTAATAGGTACTTAAAATAATAGTTCAAAATTGTTATAAAGTAGTGATAAACTAGCTGAAAAGGTAGTTTTTGTGAAAAACTTAATTGGAATAGTTTCTCAAATCTAGCTATAAAAGTTCAAGTTGGGAGCAAAGATGAAAATAGTCGGATAAACTGTTTGATTGATGAGAGAATAAAAAACTAACTGATAGCTGAAAAGGTATTTGAATCTGAAAAGGTAGCTGATTTTTGCCAAACATAACCTTAGGACCTGTTCAATTCAACTCAACATTATTGAGTTATATTCGATTTAAACTAAATTAAATAAATAATAATGTATGAAAGGAAAAAAAAAAAACATGTTAATCGGATACTAGCAAAGGACTACAATCTACTCCACAACTCTATAAGGTGAGGTTGTAGAGGTGGGGTCTATCATCATTAAAACTCACAACCTTAACATTATACTACTACTTTCCAGATCTCAATTTCATATGTTGTTTGATTCTTGGTCGGTTTGTCTCAATCCTGGGCCCCTCATTTTTATCCTTTGAAGCTACAAATGGTCAATCCAAAAACATAATGTTAGTGGTATCCAATGGGCTTCTGATGATAACAATATGAGAATAACTTTGGGCCTGTGATTATTGGACCAATCTTGTCATCATTTAAATGTGGTAGCTCAATAATCATCATCATCATCATCATCATCATCATCATCATTTTTTGTCTTTTTGGGCCATACACATTTCATTATTGGATATTGGATGTGGTCCATTTTTGCCCAAATACTACTGGTATTTTCTATCATTTAGAAAGTCCCTTCTTCTTGGGAAAATTGTGTTTGCCACAAGTTATTTTCTCCATTCAAATTAGATTCCAACTTTGAGCAAAATCAGTCCCCACCTTTTTTTAATACTTTTGGTTGAGATAATAAGTATTTTTCCTGATTTGAGAGAAAGCCAACAAGTTAGTATACTTTTAGACAAATCAAATTTTGCTTATGAGCAGTGGAAACATAAGCTTGAGAATGACCAACGATTAGTTGATATAAGCGTGTTAAATGTGATCGGTTGTATATCAGAATATGAATCGAAAAGGACTTATTGAACAGTTGTTTTAAATGTGATTAGTGGGAAAATGCATAGAAGAGGACTTATTGACAAGTTTGAAAAACAAAACAGAAAAAAGAGAACGTGTAAAATGATGAAACACCCTCCCTAATTTATCGCCAACAATAACTGACCAGCAATTATAAATGAGATTTATTTGAATTTTGAAATTGAATTAAGGTTTCGTTTCAACATAAAAATAATGACCTAATATTTCTCATAGTTCAACCCGCTGGTGTATTTGATATGATTCGTCAAAAGTCGATTTCACACCTAAATTCATAATCGTATAACATTATCTTCTTTTAAGGTTAAGAAAAAGAAATAATAGTGACAATTAAATAAGTATATACTTACGGGAAACCCATCAAATCATGAACCCTAATAAAAATGCATTAATGATGTTGTTATGGGCTAGGTGGCTTTGCTTGAAGAAGATGACAATTTGGGACAATGACGTTGGGCTCCAATGTGGACATTACATTACATTACATTAAACACTAGTGATGGAACCATAAACATATGGAATGGATAATACTTATACTTAATGAAGTTAGGTATACTACTTTGAGTTGCCATTGGTAGTTGTCCAATTAGTAGCAAAACATTATCTCAACCAATCAATCATATAAACGATAAAAAGCTAGTTAGGCCATGTTTTATAAACATCCAATGTGAACTAACATTCATGTACTTATCATGCAATCAATATTACACCTAAAACCATGCTTTCTTTATGTTGTTTGAGAGGGGAAAAAATAAACTCATGCCCGTTGTGGACTTTTTGTTTGTTAGTTATTACGAATAAACTTTCTTCATTCTCGGATGTGGTTAATAGGCACCTGGCACCTATAAACATACAATCTTAGTTATTTCTAAGATCAAATTTTATAGTTATTGGTAGTCCTATGAGATTTAAACCTACAATATGGTGTTATAAGTGATAGTGTATTTATCAGTAGACCATACACCTATAAGTAACCTGATTCTATAATTTAAACTTGTGAGCATTTGAAAGTTTAAACTTTCAATAGCATAATGTGTTTATTCAACTGAAACTATTATTGTATTGGCCTTTGTGCTTCCCTTAAACCAAAAAAAACTAAAACTAATTGAATTGAGGTGAACTGAATATATCTAAATAAATAGTGATATGTGGGAAAATATTTGTGAGAAGTATACAGAATTGAATTAAACAGAACTAAATGATCTAAACTCAAGCTTAACTGAAATGAAAAAAATAGTTATATGTGAGAAAAAGATAAAATGTTAAGTTTCATTAATTGGGCCCACTTAGAGAGTGTATGACATCAATGAGGTTTCAACCCAAAACCAATTCCCAATGGGTGGAGTAGCTCCTCTAGTTATAAACATCTTAAGACACTCTCATTTTATCAATACGGGACATTCCACTTAACATAAGATGTCGAACTAACTAATTAATAGAATTTTGAATGCAAAATTGACAAATTTAATAAACAAATTACTAGAAAAATACAAACGTGAGCAAACACAAATACGGAATTCGATCTGGATTTAATACTGTATATATATATCACTATCTTCATCGTACCAAGATTATAAATGAGTAACCATCTACTTGTCAACTTTAAATCAATCAAAATGAGCAAAGGAGCAATATTAGACCATGTATGATTGGCCTGATTTTGTCAATTAGTACACACGTAAATGACGTAATATGTAAAAAAAAATTTCCCAATAAAAATCTTCCCTAAGCAATGGGGTTGATTCAGCAAACAGGGGAACACAAAGAAGCAAAGATTGCTTTCTAAACCATAAACAAACAATCTTTGATTTGATTTAATTTCCCCCAAAAAAACAAACTTGTTGAGCTACCATCCAAAACAAGTGTCTTCCTAATAATCCGCATTCTTAATTCATGTTTTGCTCATTTATATTATAGGTTCTAGACCGTCCTACTAATCATAAAGTTGATTACTTCCTTAATCCAAGTTAATTATTGGGTATTTCAAAATTTCCGATACTTACGTTTTTCATTTTTTTTTTTTTTATTTTTGATATAATAATTTCAAGTTACAAGAATACATACAAACATCAATATTATGACTTGTCAAAGAAGAGTCGTTATTAATCCCCCATAAGATAATGACTGAGATTTTTCATTTTTGTTATATTGTACCGTTCCATCACGTTAATATAGCTTAGTTTAACATAATTTAATTAAAATGTACATTGCATTTCACTCTTCATTTCATGGTTACAGTTCTTCATTATATACAATACAACGCATTCATAGGCTGTGTTTGGCAAAGACAAATGAAACTCTTTAGATGATGACAAATTTCTATATGAGATTGCTACTTTGTTCTTCCCAAACATACTACTCCATTTTTAGTTTAGTTTTACAACATAAAACAAAATTTCAACTCATAAACACAGTTGCAATTCAGCCTCATCCTGCTAATAAGTTGAAATACAAGATTGACACAAAATTTTGGAATTGTTTCAACTAAGAAACTAGTACTATAATTAATTTAATTACAACAATAGAGTTCCCCCCTCCTCCCTAACATCAACCATTTTCCCCTAGATGGAGGGAGCAAAATGAGCACTAACTATAAGAAAAAACAGAAACCAGAAAAAAAAAGATGAAAAATTATCCTTGATCCGATCTGACTGACTGATTGGGTCAATAAATCCAAAACATATTAGAGACCCATCAAATCATCATCATCATCATCACCATATTAATCCTAATTAACGAATTAAGATTTCCACATAAGTTCTATTTTCACCACCACATATATATTCCTTATATATATATATATTTTCTTTTTTTCTTTTTCTTCATCTCCCTGGGAGGAAATTACACCAAAACTTGTGTGTTATGACCAAAACACCCCTCTCCTATCCCAGGCAATATCATCATCATCTAATAATCTAAACTACGACCGAGGGTGGAGACCTTCAAAGGGCCGGATCGGGACCGGGGCAGCAACGGCCCACGGGTTAACGGGCATGGGCCGGTGGGCCGGGGCGGGTCTAGAGTCGGAACCGGGTTGCGCTGCGTTGGCAGCGGATGGCGGGACCGCCACCCGCTCGCAAGACGGGCACATGGTGAGGGTGGTGGGCGGCGTCATCTGCATGTAGAACTGTGGCGACATTTTTAGCGCCCTCAGCTCCTGCACCTCCTTTTGCAACCGCCGGTTCTCTTCTGTTAGCTGCTCGCAACATCTCTTTAGAAACTCACAGTCTACTTCTGTTTGCTTCAACTTTGTCCTGTTTCCAAATACAAAAACAAAAACGTTAGCATTTGCATATCATCATCATCAACAGGTTCGGTTAATTTCGGATTTCGGGTTTTGGTACAAGTCGGTTAGGTCTGGTCCGAATCAGGACAGGACAGTTAGGTCCAGTCAAGATCAGATTTTTAGGAGGAATTATTTCATGATTCGGATCAATTTTCCTACTTTATTTATTTTGCTAAAATTAGAGTTTAGGTACAACTTTTTGGGTAATTCTATTTTTATTTTTTTTCATCTAAAAAAGACGTCCAATATGAGTCGGTTTATTTTTGATAGGTACGGAAAGAAATAGATATGGTGTAAAATGACAAACCTGGCCCTGCGGTTCTGAAACCAGACTTCAACCTGGCGTGGTCTGAGCCCAAGCCGTTTAGCCAGCGCCAGCTTTTGCTTCTGAGCACAGAAAAACCAAGCAAAAAAAATATCAGTTCCTGTTTCTAAAATGACGAAAATGCCCTCAGAGGAGAGAGAATTTAGAAAGATGAAAAACTTACGGGGTTGAGGGTGTTGTGTTCTTTGAAGCTTTCCTCAAGAATGGCGGACTGGTCCTTGGAGAGCCGGAGTTTCTTCCTCGAGTTCTCTCCACCGTCTTCCTCATCGCTGAGACCACGAGATGAATCTCTGTCATCGCCGTCACCGTCGCCGGCGCCGGCGGTGGTTGCCGACTCTCTCTCGCCGGAGCTTCTCTTTCCGCTCAACGTTGACACGGTGCTGTTCGGTGAGGACACGCCGGCGTCCTCCTCGTCGGCGCCGGCCGGCCTGTTCACGTCGATCCCCCTCAGAAACGACCTGCACGTGTCGGAGTTCCGATCTGTACACACGAGAATCAAAAAAAACGTTTTAGAGAGAGAAACAAAGAGAAAAAAAATCGGTTATAGAGAGAGAAAGAGGTGGATCTAACGAACCGGAGGTGGGAGGGAAGGAGTCAGTGCTGTGGTTCCATGGAAGCTTCTGGAGAAGGTTGAATTGAGGCGGCGCGGCGGTGGTTGGGGTGGCGGTGGTGGTGGTGGCGCCGCCCATCATGAGGTTCAACTGAAGCGGAGACGCATTAAGCGGCGTCGTTTGATGATGAACACGATGTTGATGTTGATGTTGATGTTGATGATGATGGTGGTTTCGGTTCATGATGAAACCGAAATTATTGGTGGTGTTGCTGGTACTAACAGAGTTACTACTGCTAGTGTTGGTATTGTTGTTGTTGGTGGTGGTGGTGTTGGGTTTGCCATTATTAGCACAACCTAAGCTCAAGCTTAAACCCAAATCTTCTTTGCCAACTAGCATCATCTTGTTTCTATGATCTTTGAAAAAATCCTGATTCTAGAGAGAGATGCTTGGGAGGTTGAGGAGTCAATTAGTTGCAGAGAGAGAGAGAGGAGAGAGAAAGAGGTATTGGTATTGGTATTGGTATTGGTATTGCAAATGGAAATGGAAATGGAAATGGGGGATGGGGGATGGGGAAAAGGGGGATTATATAGAAAGAAGAGAAAATGGGGTTGAGGTGTTGAGGGGCAGGGAAGTAGGGGGGGTGTGTGTGTAACAGTTCAATCATGACATGTTGTCAGTGAGGAGAGAGAAAGGATGAGAGAGAAAGATAGAGAGAAGGATAGTGCACTGCTCCCTAATTATCTCAATCATAGCTTTTGCCTCCCCCCCTGTTTTTTTGCTTAAATTATTAGCCTATTTACCTATCTCTGTCTCCTTTTTTCTGTTTCTTTTTTTTACTTTTGAAGTATAAGTACCTTATAATAAGAGTAGTAAAAAAAAAAAAAAAGTTAACTGATTACATATTCATAGTATTCCACTATATGTCAAATAAAATGATCTGAACTTAATGAACAGTAATATGAAGAAGTAATGAATTGAATAAACACAACCTTAATTTTAAAAAACGGCCAACTTTGCAGAGGCAACAACCCCCACTTTACCGTTGAATACTTGAGAATGAAAAAACGTCAAAACACAAACTTTAATGCTAATATCATTTGAAATCATGCGAACACGTGTGTCGTATCTAATTCTCGACACGTATTGAATACAGATACACGTTCCTTTTATGAGTAACCGTTTATTATAAAGAATTCATGAGTTGAGTTTAACAACACGTATATTTCTAACTCCTTTTTCAGCAAATGGAAAGAATTTAACTTTATATTAACTTTTATTTGAATAAAAACTTTATAACAATGATGTGGAGCAATGGAGAAAGAAAGGCTAGCTAATTTCTTCTCTTTTTGATTTAGGAGTAAATTAATTTGTTCTTGTGTTTTGGGTTCATGTTGAATAACACTAATGGGTTTGCTTTGCATGCGCTGCTGACCGTTGACTGTTGGGGGAGAAGGTTGATGAGAGAGGGAAAAGGTTTAGTATAGGGGGGAGAAAAAAGAGGAGATTGGTTTCCTTTAAGGGTGTTTCAGAAAAGAAAAATATAGATTTGGGTGATTTTTTTCAATTTCTTTTTCCTAAGTTCCCATCCAATACCCTCCTTTTAATGTGTCTCCTTTATCTGAACTTTTACCTAATTAATTAACTGCTACAACATTTTCCCAAAAGTAAAAAAGAAAAAAGCGTTAGTTGCTTGCAACGCATGATGCATTTACTTATTACTACGACTACTACTCCCACATCTACTACTTCCCTTGTTTGTCAAGCTAAGAATTTATAGTATATAGTAGTACACATTAAAACAGGAAAAAAAAAAAAAAAAAAAAATTTAAAATAGAATTTTAACCAATACTTTTAACATGCTGATACACTAGTACCATTGTTTAATAGTAAATTTATAATGTTTGTTCGAATATGGTAAATTTTAACTAAACAAATAATGTCATGAACCAGAGTGAATTTTATTAAAATTGTATTTATGTCGTCATTCTAATTTTTCATTTAGCTCAGTTGTACAATTCTGCAACTTTTTTTTTATAACATATTTTATTCAATTCTAATCAAATTTAGTTGAGTTTGTATCATTTCAATTGAAATCAAACGCAACACACCATAGCGGCTTAAAAATCTCTAATGAGTAATCAAACTTGTTTATTTGGGCAAAATGAGCAACTGGTCAGAAAAAAAGATGTGTGAGCGTTTTTAGTAGTAGCATTGAATTTACTATCCTAGTCCTAGTCGTATGTAGTGTAGCTTAGCTAGGTTTGACAGGTGAAATGAAACCACATCACGAGCGTTCATATTAATGATGGACCAGTTAATGAAATGAATTGAGTTCCTTGGAGTGCAGTTTTTATCGATCTATTTCTTTTAATTGGAGTAGGTGATCAACACACAAAGAAAAATATTTAATGGGGAGTAATGAAGTTCTTCCCACAGTCAACACCACCAATTACTACTACTTGGGAAATTAATTTTAATCAATACTATATGGTGAAACGTAGGGTAATAATAATAGTCATTCAAGAGAGAAGAGTGAGTACATGATTTTACTCCCCATTACGGAATAATGTTGCCCCTTTGGTACAACATTGACCTTTTATTAAGGGGTGATCAAACCTTTTGAAAATAGGTACAACATTTATTATTAGCAAATTAATTCTATAGAGTACTAGTATTAATCAAAATGGCCATATTAAAATTAAAAGAATGCTTCTTTATTGTGGTTATATTAACTCTCAATATATAGGATTATCTTGGCCTAATGGTTAAGACTGGGGCCCTGGGTACATTAGGTCTCAGATTTGAGTCTCCCCTCCCCATGTTGTATGTAATTTATTTGTACTGACATTTGTGCCTTCCTTTAACCAAAATATATATTATAGGATTATAGAAGTAACCATATTTATACCTATAAATATTTCAACTTTTTTCACAAAAAGAAGATAATTATAGGAAGGGGGTAAGGCATTTGAAAAAGGTTGAATCTAAGCAAAGGGAATAAATTGTTGAAATAAAGGTCTACATTGCACTAGAATTAGGCCTTTGCTAGCTTATATTGTTGTTACCATGTAATTTCAATGTCAACATGCCTTTGCAACTTACTTGTCCTCTGTCATATTATTATTCATAAGATGCAGTTCTATTTATGTTAATTAAACGATGTAGGAATGACCTAAATTGATGGTGCATTCAAATCAACTCATCCCATCTGCAGTTAGTTTGTTCAATTTAGTTCCGAAACTTGCTTTTTTTTGTTATACTCTACCTTATTCTATATTCTTTGAGTGCCCATTCTAATAAGCTTTATTAAGTTCAAATTGATTTAGTTGAAAAGAAGAGAGTACTTATGATTAACACGCAATGATTAATGTGTATGTTGTATTTTTGCCTCCTATTGCCATAAGTACCACTACAAACTCCACAAGAAAAGAAAGAGAAGGGGACAAATCACCATAAAATCGAAAGAAAGAGAGAAAGGAAAAAATGGACACAAAAGGAGAGTGTTTTTATGATGTGGGCACACACAGCTAGTAATGATGCATGATAAGATGATGAAAAATTCCAAATTAGTAGAAAGAGAAAGATCAACAAATTAAGCCAAAAACCAGAAAACACACACCATCATCATTCATCATACCATAATTCATATCCCTTTCTTATGATGATGATCAAATTCAAAAACATTTAATAATGTGGCCCTAGCTAGGACCCACATCATCACATGAGATTATTGAGATATATGGGACCCATCAAGGGCCTAGTTGATGAATTATGAGCCGTTGATTTGGGAATCAAGGTGTGGTCTATTCTGAAATCGAGGGCTAGAAATAAATATGGGCATTTTGTATTTTGAGATTGGCCTATCATTGAGCAAGTAGGGAGCAGTAGATGAGATTGATGATAGCTTTGCTTAACCATGTAGGGTTAAATATTTATAGGACCAAAAAAGAAAAGAAAAGAAAAAAAGAAGACAAAAGCTAAGAAATTGACAACCATCAAATCATGACTGGATTGGATGGCCATCATTGGGAGAAAACACTACATATCAAAACCTCATCATATTGCCTCCATCACACCTCAGCCCCCACCACTCTCATCTCTCTCTCTCTCTCTCTCTCTCAATTTTCATTTTTATTTTCTTTTGTACTCATTAGTGATTTGCCTAACTTTTCCAATTATCATTTATGTAGTGCTCAATGCTCATCTCATCATAAAAATAAGGATGTGATGACATTCACATTTTTTTTTATCAAAATCAATAAAAAAAATCATAAAAATTAATAGTTTATAGTTGAATGTAAAAAATAGTACTCCCCCCGTTTTACAAACAAGCTGACGTTTGGTTTTCCGCAACTCATATGTAACCAAGCGTCATCTTCTTTAAAGAACGGAGGGAGTAGCATGTAGTAGAATCAACATAAATAAATAAATAAATAAATTTTTTAAAAAAAAAACAAAAGATACTCCAAAAGTCGTTAGGTTTGAACAAATATCAAGAAAATTACCATGTAATTTAAGAAGCCATCACAAAAAAAAATAAAACTTAAGGGCGTATTCATTTGAACTTATAAATTTTGTATTTAGTTCAATTAAATTATGCAACTTATCCTTTCTTTTAGATATTAATATCAAGTTCAATTAAATTAAATTCTGTTCAATCCAATTCAGTTAAATTCATAATAGTACAAAAAAGGTGGAGGGGGGATGAGCACGACTGCACGAGGGAGGGGAGTGTGGATCTTCTCTCTCCCGACAAATAAGTCGCTTTCTTAATCCTTTTCCTTTCCTCCTTTCTTTTAAAAATCTCTTTTCTTTGNTTTTTTCCTTTTTTTTTATTATTATCTTTATTCAATAAATTTGCGGCTTTTTACGCCCTACGATTGGGCGCGTTGGTCACTGTCTCCAGTGACTAAAAGGGCAAACCAAAGCCTTGGATTCTGATTCGCTACTCATCTTCGCGCGTCTCCTACACGCAATCCACACAGCAAGTGAAGCAAATTAAAAAGAAAGAACCTGTGGGCCCCAGATTTTGGGTTTGTTCATTAGACTGTTATGATTGCATTCGCATATGATATGAGTAATATCAAGGGGAGAAACAGAACACAGCCTTGCAATTGCAACGAGTATATCATGAACCTAAGTTTAAGTTTAGGCTTAAGAAGCATCATGTGATGCCCAAGTACTTTTTCTCCGCCTTTTCTTCTTTCTTTTTTCTTTTTCACTATTTTTTTTTTCCTTTTTTTTTCTTGTTAAGGCTACCAACTTGTACTCACAAAGAGGTGAATAATGTGAATCCTATACTAGGTGATCACATTTTTTTTCATTGATCAGTCAACTAATGATATGACTTATGTTTAAGAGTGTGTTTATTGATTCTTATAATTATAAGTGCTACATGTTTATCTAGGCAATTAGATGCCATTGGTTTATTCTCTTTTAACCATTTTTAATTTCTTATTATTAGGAATATTTCTTCAAGTTAGAGTTTTATTAATCTTGTATGAGAGTTGTCTTTATTTGTTGTACATGGACTATATAATGCGTAATTTTGAAACCGTATCTTAAGAAGTTGTCTTGATTTGGTAACGACTTTGTAGTTGAGGTTGATTGATTTTTTTGGTTAATAAGAGTGATGTTATACGCTTATTAAGCTTGTCATGCATATTTTACTACATTACGTATCTAATTGTACGTCAGTCTTTTCGTACTTCATCTTTTTAAGTGGGTCATCTTTTAATTATGATTTATATAGAGTTAGTTTCAGCTACCATAGTGTTCACTTGCTCTTACATTGATCGGTTATGTTTTTGCATCATATATCATTTGATAACGATTTTATAGCCGACGTAAATGACTCATTTATGTCAACTAAATAAGTTGTCGTTTTATATATATAACTAATAACTCAAAGAAAAGGACCAGAGAGGTCGGGCTCTCCTCGCTCTAATTAAATTCCGCCGCTAAGTAAGATAGTACAAGCTCATTATAATCCCAATTGTACTTTAAACTAAAAGATAATACACCCGAAAGTCCAAAAATGTGGAAAAGACTAGTAATCAATTGAGTAAGAATGAATATCACGAAGCTCAAGGTGTGTTCATTTCTACTAGTTTTGCATTCAGTTTAGTTCTATTCATATCGTCTAGTTCAATTCAGATCAGTTTAGTTATGCAACTTACTTTTTCATACACATAACATAATCCATTCATCAATTCGTATATAATTCAGTTCAGCAGTATTAGTTTAGTACAATTCAATTAAAATTCAAATTATTTCATTGAAAATAAACAACCTAAGATGAGTAGTTGGAGATTTTAGTGAAACAAATACATTTAACTTTTTAGTTGGAGATTTTACTTTTTGTTCACAAAAAAGGGAGAAGAAGGTGGTATAAAGAAGACAAAAGAGGTTAATAGGGGCGAGTCACGCAAACAATGAAGTAAGGGGGGGGTGGGGTGGGCCTCGTGGGAGGAGAAGGCGAGAGTCGACAAGGGCGGATGGCAATTCACGTGGGGTTTGGCCTAAATGAGAGAAGTGTGGCCTGAAAATTGAAATCACTAGAAAATGACACAAACCCAATTAAAATAAATCGAAATTAAAACTAAAAAAATACAAAATAATAAGAAAAATTTGACATGAATAATCCTAAGTTTGGGGTATGAAATAATATTAATCTCACATTTGCATAAAATTTTGAAATAATCCCAAATTTCACCTTTTATCATCACAATGGTCTCGGGATTGACAACGTTCACATCCGTTAACATTTTTTGTAGTAGCTACTAAAAAATAACTTTAAATCAATAACTTTCATCTCAAAATCAAAACAAAATTGTAAATGGATGTTGACACCGTCCACCCTGATACCATTGTGGTGACACAATACCACCAGTGCATTGTACTACATACAAGTAGAGTAGAGGAGTTCACGTGGACCATAACGTGTCGTGCTGGAAGACACGTGGGTCTCATACTCTTCCCATGCAATTTGCAAATTAAAATAATACAAATTAAGTACAAAAAAAAAAAAATCGTAATAAAATAGGAGTAATAATTAGAAGAAATATTCAGAGTGTTAATTAAAATAAACGAAATAAAAATAAAAGGTGAAGAGGAGAAATACTAGTAATAAGTACTCCATAAGTGTCATATTTGGAGGGGGGTGGGACCCAGTACCCATCCGGTCGTGCGTGTCATGTTGTCCCTTCATTACCCGACACCGCCTCGCGTTACAATCATTTGAACACACGATACACCACCTCCCCCCTCCCTCCCCCTCCCTCTCCTCGTTTTATCTGTTACGCTTCGTATTAAATGCATCACATACTAGGTGTATTTCATATCTCTTGTTCAAATTTTAACAATACTACTACTACTACTATATACTATTCCTAACTTAATTAATTAGTCATCGCTTTTTAAACTTACAATATTTTCTAAATTTAATATTTTTAACTTAAATTTTTTAAAATTAATTTTTTTCATATTATAACAAAAAGGCTTAAAAATTACTTGAGTTTAGAATGAGCCATGGTATTGGAATGACTGGTTACAATAAAGATATTTTTAAATATTGCACACCTCGCCCTTTTTTTGAGACATCCAAATAAGAAAAACAGAGACAAACAATTAGGGAAATAGAATATAATTATTTATTTCTAATTTTTCTTTATAGATTTACGAAGAATTCTAACCCCAATAATTATCAATTTCCTTTATCAAAAAAAAAAAATTATCAATTTCTTATAATTTTACATATATTTAATACACTAAATAAAATTTTATTTATGTTTTGAAAATCAAATGCGATATATGAATAGACCTTGAGTTACCCCATAACGAAAAAGCACTCTTTGTTTACTCATTCGCAGCTTTTCTAGTGGTATTATTCTAATTTTTGTTCACCTTTTTTTTTTTTTTTTAAAAAAAGGTAAGAACGTTTCAGATTGGTTACATATCACAAATTTGATCCATACCTGTTAACGGGCCATAAAATCTATAATTTTTTGTTCCAAGCCCAAATTTGGCCAGAAGCCTAGTTGATTGTTTTGCTCATCATCCCTATCTATAATTCTCATAATTTGATATGAATTTTATATTTCAAACCACCCCATTCCCTAATTCCCCATTAAATGAGCATTGGAGAAAATGAAATTGAGAGGTGGAAAGAGAAAAATGCATCAAATAAGGATATATATAGTGATAATTTTGCGTAACATCTTGATGCTAAATTGACTTATATTTGCAAGCGGATGGAAATTTTCAAACACTTATAACTGTTAACATATAACTCAAATTTTAGGGACGAAATCAAGTGTGTAATTATGTCCTACCATTTCAATCGCCTCATTCACAACACTATTTTTTGGTAAAGTTTAAAATTAGAAAAAAACCCCATAAAAGGAATTGGTGAACCCCAAAGGGAAATTAATTAAAAACAGGTAAATAGATTGTAATGTAGGGTTTGGGGATCATGATAAGAATTTGATTACCAGCGCGATGAGAAAGGTGATTGATGACGATAGTAGCTATAATGGATGATGTCGACCGGTTGATGATGTCGATCAATTTAAGCGTTTGTGGATCTACGCGACGGGATGCAGTGAATCAGGATAATGTGAAATAGGGCACGGTGGATCCCGACAATGGAAGATGATGCACGTGATAGATCTGTGTGGTAAAAATTGAGCCATGGTGGATCCCGGTGATAGGGATTCAAGTA